>JAZGTJ010012486.1:0-15832 GCA_036877575.1 Botia almorhae
GCTGTTTGAGATCTGCTCTGTTGTGTCTGTTCCCAGACGCCAGTTATTAGATGTTGTAATGAGCGATGTGATGTTTCCAAATAAAAGCGCTTTCCTTGTTTTAAAGAAATCTCCGTTGTCTCGTGTTTGGCAATTACCTATTAACAAATTAACACAGTCGATTAAAAAATTGCTTTCAGTGTGCTTTAAACTTGATTTCTCAACAGGATTGGCGGGGGCAAGAAACCATGCTCTCCATGAGCTACACGGACCCCTGGCCGGAGGGCTCGGTGGGGCTGGAGGAGGAGGTGGTCACTGCCGCTGTTCAGGCGGAGGTGCTCGATAGGAGCTCGATAGAGTGCAACAGCAGCAGCTGCATTTCCGACAATTTAGACGACAGTCTGACAAGCCTCCAGTGGCTGCAGGAGTTTTCCATCCTCAATGCCAGCGGGGGGCAACACACATCCTCATCCAGCTATCACCAAAGTCACTTCTTTGGGAGACAAGCAGGCTCGGATGCACCTGCGTCCCCTTTAGCTGGAGATCCGGCGTCTATTGGTATGCCGTTGACCCCAGGCAAGCCCATAGCTGCGTCTTTTTGCAGGGTATCGTCAATGTCAGCTCTGCCCAGCTTGGTTGCGCATGGCCACTGTCCAGATGAAGTCGATTATAAAACCAACCCTCATATCAAGCCACCTTACTCGTATGCTACTCTCATCTGTATGGCCATGCAGGCCAGCAAGAAAACCAAAATCACCCTCTCTTGCATCTATAAATACATCACAGACAACTTCTGTTACTTTCGCCATGCAGACCCCACTTGGCAGGTAAGATATCATAGTCAAACATTATAACCATTGCACAGAAATCATTAGAATCTATATATCATTATAATTTACATGATCATGCTGTATGCAGCTCCTACGAGAGTTTAGTCTGAGAAGTCATTTGCATTTCTGGCAAAGGGCAAAAGAGATCTATTGTCTGGGCAGTCTAAAGTTAGAGAAACTCACTTAGCACCTGCTGAAGTGGATTGTGTATTGGAGAGAGACCAATTTAAACCTTTCAGATGTTTCTGTGAAAGAAAGCTGTTTTATATTTAGAGTGTTTTTGGATCACTACCACAAAGAACAGGAACGTTGTCAGTTTAGTTGTAGAAGTAATGAAGTGTACTCAGGGTGCAAGAATAGCAACACGTGTATAAACCCATCTGGACAATAAGCTGTAGTGCAAAAAAAGTCAGCTTGGCCCTTTAAAATGAGTTTATAATTTTTAACAAAGTGCGGCAAGCAGGAAGAGTAAGCTCATAAAAGTTGGATATTTACAAAAAAGGGGGATTTAAAAAAAAGATATTTGTTGGTGAATTATTAATTAACCTCTCAGCCATAGTCTCCATTATCTTAAGAGAACTCTCACATTCCCTCTTTTTTTGGTATTTTAACTGAAAACAATATTTAACCAAGGTTACGAGGTCAGTGCCTCATTTAAACATAATTGCCTTGTGGTGCTGCGGTTGGTTTGGCCAATACGTTGATGCACCGTGAAGTTCTTTAAAGTTAACTTTACTAGCAGATACATGCATTCAAACTTTTCTGTTTTGTCATACGAGAACACAGACTAAAAATGATGAGGATGCATGTAGCACTCCATGCTACATTTCCAAATTTTTGTCAAACAAGTTGCTTGCTACAGTGAGAATCACGACCCCAAATACTGCAAATAATACCATGTGCTATCACATTAGCAAGGGTAGATCAAGGGTGAAATAATTTGATGATGTCCCATTTAATAATATACTAACTTGTTTTACTTATTTGCCTTTTACTGTTTCAGAACTCTGTCCGCCACAATCTGTCATTAAACAAATGCTTCATAAAAGTCCCAAGGCAAAAAGACGAGCCAGGAAAGGGTGGGTTCTGGAAAATAGACCCCCAGTATGCAGAACGTCTCCTTAGTGGTGCCTACAAGAAGCGTCGAATGCCACCAGTGCAAATCAACCCAGCTCTTCAGAACCGCCTCAGGATGAACTCGCAGGCTAGACAGACTGTAGCCACCACAGGAATGGCTGGAGGTCTTTGCATGAGTCCTGAGTCCCAGCAGCTCTTGGAAGAGTTTGAGGAAGCGACAGGAGCCGATCAGAACTGGGACCCTCATTTGGCTGAAGCCACCATGCTTGGCTGTTGGGTCCCAGTGAAGAGCAACAAGAGAAGGCAGCTATACACCCACAGAACTGGTGGAAGCAAAGCTCCGCGACGTTCAAGCTCTCCACTGCTGGTCATGGACGAGCAGGAGGATTTAAGCTCCCTAAAGGGCACCTTTGACTGGGATGCCCTGCTGGACTCAGCCCTAAATGGAGAATTGAGCTTGAACGAAGGGTGTCCATTGAGCCCCATACCACAAGATGAGGACTTGATGGTTAGAGGCACCCATATTAGCCCCCTGGAGGCTCCTAGTGGTGAAGTTGAGAGCCATGTGTTAATGGAAACCCAGAGGAGCAGTGACTTTGAGGAGGAAACATTCATGGCCACAGCGTTTCTGCAGAGTCCCTGGTCGGATGTGGAGGAGAGCAACCGTCCGGACTTCCTCTGTAGCTCAACAGTCAACATTGATCAGCTGTTTGACCTGGGAGACTCTCTTGCAGGTGATCTAAGCAGTAAGATCGAGTCTCTTCTTTAAAGAGATCATCAGCGACACATTAGTGACAATTACCTTAAGTCCCTTGGACCCAAACAAGTCAAAAAACAAAGAGGATTAAGACTGTTTACCCCCAATTTCATACTGGATTCCATGAACCCCATGTTAAGATGTATTTTTAAGAGTGTATCTATTTCTAATACAGATTATTATGATTATGTTTTGTATTTGACAAACAAGTTATCTACCTTCACTGATCTACAAGCTAATCTAATCAAGATCATTAAAAGTCTGTATCATATATTTGGAACACATATGTTTCGAGCTCTGAAGCTTGACACCAACGTTATATGGACAGTAGCACTGGAAAAATATAAAAAATAGATTCAAGTTTGTTGTTGTTTACACATTTGCATAATGGATGATACAAAATTTCAACTTTTTAATTGAAGAAATGAACTAGTTCCTTGTGAACAAAGCAACATTTTATGTCCATCTTTTAAATTTGAATGAATTCTGCAAGCAGAGCAAAATCAGTTTTTGCAACTGTAATTTAAAGTGTAGATTCAGTAAAATTGTTGTTTAGAGAACTGTTGAAACTGAATTGCTTAGATTTATAAAGCACAAGTAAGCAGTTTTGTTAAGGGTGAAATGGCTGATATGGTTAAATGTAACAGTAAAACTGCACTATTATAATGAATGGGACTTAGTAGTTTAAAGTGTTTGTGCCAAACAACCACAACTCTTGTCTTTTCCACCTGAATTCTCACTCCTTTGATAGCTGTCTACATGCACATCTGATGTTGTAACTGTTTTTCAATACATTGTGTTATGAGTGTTACAGTAAGGCAATATCATACAAATGATATTTTTAATGAAAAATACTTCATTTTAGATTATTAGATTACTATGTGAATTTAGAAGGTATAATTAATGAGTTAATCACTTGAGGAGAAATTTCTTTAAAGGCACTAATATACCCTTTATATCACAATGTGACCAATAATTTGACATAAATTAGACTGGACTCCATTTTTAGTAAAGTTACTTTGTCACACCTTCTTAAAACTCATGGAGTTGGGTTTCATTAATGTCTAACATTCATGATGTATGTGCCAAGGAAAATAATAAGTGAAACAGAAATATTTTCCATATAAAATGTACTTGTTCTTGTTATTTGTGCTTATGTTAAATTAGTCTCATTCAGTAATGCGCATAATTATATTTATATAAATGAAATGATTGTTTAGGAACAAAACTTCTTCCAAAAATACTAGTGGGTCAGTTATTACATATTTCTTTTACATGTCATGGTTGTGTAGGTTTGACAAATTTAACTTGGGCTTCAATTGTTGCTAACTGGTAATATTTTGTGTTCCATTGACAAACTTGCAGTGCTGCCTGCAATGTGTTGACAACTAAATATTGGCTTCATGCTACACCTGTTTGCCTTTTTTTCAGAGACTGACAACTTAACATCACCAACCATGTTTATTGGCATGTACTTTCTTAATTTGCCCCTGATAACCTGTTTTCACTAAACAGGGGAGAGATCATTTGTTGGAGGTATTTGCATGTTGTGTGAAAGGGTTTAAAAACTGAAAGCAACCTTGCTCAAAGAAGCAACATGTTTTCCTGTCTGTCGATGCTGCACCCTTGCTTTTATTATGCAGTGGGAGGGAGGTCAAATACAGCAGGACAGTGTTTGTGATTTACACAAGCATCACTCTGCTGGTCTTATTTTGGGGGTGGCACTCTCTGTGTGTGGGGGCTATAAGGGCTTTGTCTGTGCACAGTGAGATTCTCGTACCCCCCAGAGTTCCAGTCAGTCCAGCCCTGGCTTGGCCCATGTGGGGTCTGGTGATGCAATTGGTGCGTACTTCATAAAGTGTCCCATAGTGTTTTATTGTTCAACAGTCATGTGTTGTCGTGAATCTCACAAACCCGGTCAAGAACATGTCCAGGTCAAACTTCAGCCTAAAATCACAAATTTTAAATTATATTTTTCTTTAAAAATGTATTTTTTAATTATTTATTTTATAAGTTTATTTTAGCACCATTAAGACTTGCATTTTGACAAAGTAATGAAAAGTTTACAGTATTTATACATAGTGAGTTTTCACTATAAATCACTACTACAGTGATTTTTACGGTAGTATAGAATAATCAAAATAGTCTATGACCATTAAAATAAGATTCACCATTGAGAATAATGGGAACTGAAAGAAAGAAAAACAGTTATACTATATATAGAACATTTATTAATGCAAGCTATGTGTCTGTCCATTTTACCATAGTACATTTTATCTCATTAATAAAGAATATTCTGATCCAGATATTTAAACAATGTATAAAACACATTGGTATGACAAACACATTTATGATACACGTTTATGTGCCAACAGTAGTAACACACTTACACTTGCTCTGGTAATTGACAGCATACAGATTCTGTCTATTGGGAGTGCTGAACCCAGAATATTTCTTGTTGGGAAGAGACTTAGTTTCAGATTATCATAAATTATGACCTTTCTCAAGGAGGTCTGGGAAAACCAATCCATGCTGGAATTGTCTTTCCAGGCAAAGTGCATGTGATAATAATGTGGTGGCTTGGACAGATGAGAGGCCCTGAAACCAGATCCAGGTATTATCCTGCAGTCTTGCTGATGGCTACAGGTAAGAAGAGCACACTGATGAAATGCTAGACCTGTCACTTTGTTTTTGTCTTCACAACAATGATCAAAATCAAGTGTAAAAGGGTCACATAAGCAAGAGCCAATTTAACCGAAAACAATACAGCAAACCGTCAACAATTAGGAGAAAAGGGTCTTTACTGGTGTCAGGGTTGTGCACAATTCAGAACTGGATTAACCTTTTACATTCCCATTAGATTTTTATATTTGAATTGGGGTAGCAAACAGGAAGTGAAACTGTAATTTGAACTTACATTCAAGGAAGTTATATAAAAATTGATAATTGTGTTCTCATAGACAGAACATTTGGGGTATTTCAAAAAACATTGCATGATATTGATTAAAATTTTTTGAAATGTCAGCAATACACATTTGTTTCTCTATACTAGGTTGAAACCTAGTTATCTGGAAAATGTGGCGCTGTTGCTTAGCAAAATTGTTTCGAGATTCATCAGAGAATAAATAATAGGCATTATTAGACAAAAAACTTTTTTTTATTTTACAAAAACATACTTATGAGTAAGACTAACTTCTGTTGTTTGACTGAATGCAAGCTGAAGTAAATACTTCTATCAATACCAAATTAAACTGAACCTTAAATTTTCACATTTTGGATTTTGCCCAGTCCTGTTTGACGTCACACAAGAGATTCAGAAAAGAGAGTAAATACCAGCAAGCTCAGGCCTTTACTGGAATCAAAGGCCATTTATCACACCAAGCCGGACGTCAGACTCTGGAATGAGGTGGGCAGGGCTACTACATTGTTGTTATTATTAGCCACTGGGCAAGCTGTGCCTTTAGGATGGGGTTTGTACCGTTTCCCGCACAACTCAATTGGCATTTTGTTACTGTGTACCACAAGAGTCAGTGATGTCTCAGACAGCCCTCATGTGCTTAACTGATCCCCATGATCCAGAGAAAAGACACAGTGGGTGGAGCATGAAGTTAAGAGGGAGAGGAGAAGGGGAATACATCTTTTTTATCACATGACTTTTGAAAGGCCAGTCTCCAGGGTAACTGCTGGTGGTATTGTCATGAGGGCTGAGCACTGGGCAAGGGTCTATAACAGTTTCTTCATGCAGGGATGGAGGGCTTTGATTAGGGAGGGTTGGCCGGGAGCAGTATCAGGGGGTCTGGCGGCCAATAAGATTTATTAAGGTGATAGCGTATGTCTTTGTAAAAGTGCATTTACCTTCTAAAGTAAAGCCCTAAAAAAACCCAACAGTAAACTATTCAGAATACAAATAAACCCTTATGCTTCCAAATCATTTGACATACAAGTGCATGGCAGTTCACTTTCCTCAGAGTGTCTGGACACTAGAGAAAGCTCGGATGGAGAGTTTGATGATAGAACACCTTTTTGAAGTTATATTAAAGTGTCATGACAGTTTAAAATCACACAGCTGGTATATCTGAACTTGCCTTTCTGAAATTATCATTGGTCAATGGCAGCAAACATTGAAATGTTTTCAGCCTTTAATTGTGCGATGGTGAATAATTTTTCAAACCTACTGAACCAATTGATTATATCAACCATTGTGGAAATTAACAAAAAACTTCTTGTAACGATCCAAACAATGCCTTACAAAGTCCTACCCTACTGTTTATCCTGTTAAATAAATCAGATTACAAATTAAAATAGATATGTGTTTCATGCTGATGCCAATGTGTGAAATTTCAGTGGAGATAGATTGTAGTTGTCCAACAAAAATCAAGAAGTCGAAACACTGAAATGAAGCACTGCATGATTACCACAAGAACACTGATATCAGAGAAGCTGAGGTCAGGCAGAGCAGTGGGCCATGACATGCTGGGTTGTAGGTGGTGTGTGTGTTTGGTGTGTGTTCTCAGAGAATTGTCTCTTTGTTAGTGAGACACCATTGGCTGAGTAATCCGACATCCATCACCAGCTTAGAGAGCAATACACACAGTGAGCAAGCATAGGGAAAACAATACATAGTGAAACAGTTGGAGGCCCTCTTATTCATTACACTGGGCTGTGATGCTCTTTTGTAGGTGATTGGTGGGGGAGGTGAGGCTGCAGAAGATCCCCATGACAAAGCCATTTCCTGCTGTGGACTGGTCATTGGAATCAGCTCTAATGCCATTTAATGCCATTGCTAGCAAGTAGAGATACAATTAAAATAAAGTGTTTAAAAATGTGACACCATGTTCTTTTATTAGGGTGACCTAATAAAATACTGCACTTTTTCTGTTTGGGAAAACAAGCCAAAAATATTGGTGACTTGTTTTACACCACAGTAGATTTTTGTCCAATGAAGTGCTGTCTAGAATATGAATTACTTGTCTTTAGGTGTTCCCAATAGGGTGACAACATACATCATGAAGGATGCATAGTAAACAGTGATGCTTATGGTAAGTGCACTACACAACTCATCGCCTTCTTAGTTTTTGAGTCCTCAACTAGTTCCAGTAGTTATAAACACATTTTCTCTCATTTATTAATTAAATAAAGCTACATCATTTGAAACAACTGTAATTGCTAGAATTATTTCTGTCAAGGGTAGGTAGGTATCTCCTACAAAAAAATCACATTATGAAATGACTTAAATCCATGTTGTGAAACAAGTCAGAGTGTGTTGTACATGTAAAGCCTCTACAAAGCTAAATTAGCCTATTGGGTATTATTTTCCAGGAATGTCTTTGGGCTGTGAGCCTAGCTTAGCCACAAAGGTACCTTGCTTTCAGTTTCTACATAAGAACATAATTTCATTCATTTGGCATTAGAACAGCTTAACCTTACAATGGCCATGTGTCAGACCTGTCTCATATACACAAACATATAGTTTACCAAAATGAACACTTCATAGCAACCAGGCTCTAAATGGCACCTACAAGTACAGGTTTGACAGCCTGAAGTTACCCTATCGCTTAGGTGTCGAGGATGAAGCTACTGTTGTGGAGACGTGGGACAATGTAGATGCTAAATGGAATATGTTTACCAGATACAAAAGCAGGAAGAGAATTCACCTGACACCTGATCTCACCAGAGCCTTAAGAGAGCCCTGTAGGCTCTCCCTGATGTGCAGAAGAGAGGGAGTATTACAGCCATGAGCTGGAGAGAAAAAACAAACATAAACAAAGACCATGGTAGCCAGGGAAAGACTCTGCCGCACATTTTGCTTGGCGGACGCAGCTTGACATTGAACTGGCAAGTCTAGACTTGCCTTTGAATGCTGAGTGGGAGAAGCATCAAGCCGATTGCAGGACTTGGCTATACTCAATAAAATGACAAAATGCCTACTTTAAGCAAACAAGAGCATAGTAAGCTCTTTTCAGCCCGCACTATTTATTTCACCCATTTTTCCATTTATTTATTTACTTCTCCCCCTTGCCACATCTTCATTGGCTTCCCGCACACAGCTTCGCCAGGGTCTTTTGCACTACTTTTGGAAGATACTCTTTTATCTCTTTTATTTTTTCCCTAAAAACTTTAATTTGATTTCTTTATTTCTTTGTTTGTTTCCCAGTGAATCAAAGACTTTAAAATGATGCTGCTTTACATATCTTAGGCGCTGCCTTCAATAGGTGAGCTACCGTGGTGACAAAAACCTGACAAAAGGCCCCGATGCTGGATTCAAAGTGGGACCCCCTCACAGACAAGCTCTGCCAGTGCTTTTGCTCCTAACTCAAATGCAACTCTAAACACACTCTCAGTTGTCCATTCCCAGCAATGGGACTGACCGTTTGTAGCTGCGTCTCCTATTTAATGACATGATTGGAACAGATGGAGGATGAAGAAAAGCAGAGACTTCTATAGTAATTTCCCACAATCTCTAATCAACAGCTTTGTTTTGAATGATAAAGTGTATCGTTTTGTGCACTACTAGCGGCACTAAATGGAACTGCAATTTGAGTTTTTGAGCCATACAGGCACATTGATTCAGTGGTTTGAGTGAGCTACATACAACTTTTTTCATTTTTTGCAGCATGTTCTATGTATTCTGTATTGTCTGTTTGTACCCTGATGACTGTTTTGTGAAAATGTGCAGTATACAACAGAGAACACTGTATGATGAACCAGAAGTGAATTCAGTACTGAATCGTCTTTTTAGACTCATTGTCTCAATTGTCCTAAATGTTAAGATGATTATATGTAGAACTGGATGGAATTTGTATAAAATAATTCATTTACATTAAACATCTAAATTTTCTTCAAAAAGTAATATAAGAAAAGTAAAACTGTATCTGAAAAAAAAGTTCAGAATATTTGTTTATCCCAGCCGTTCTGTTAAAGGTTCTAAGGTTCAAGACTTGTTGGTCTTTTTCACAGGGATATGTGTTGGAAGTCATGTTGAATAGTGACTGCTTAGTGAATGTATGTGTGCATTAGCATGCAGACAGATCACATGATCCCGACTGTGGTAGAGCCGATCTGTGTGGGTCTCCCAGTTATTATTAGGGTTAATGGATGAGCTGAAATTTATGACACTCATTAGCTAAGCGTCAGTCCTGGTCCCTCTTTTACAGCAAGGCATGGGAGGGACCACCGTGTTTGCGTGGGGTGATCTTTAGCCCTGCCCTGGGATCAGACAAACATTTATTAACTGAGAGGAATGCAAACAAGCCGAGACTTAAAGGTGAAAATACTGGAGAGAGAGAAAGAATCTACCCCCCATCCACCCACTCACACACCTCACACATAACAAAATTACCCATGCTTGGAATCAACTAAAACTTTTCTAGAAGCATGGAATCTCCCCGAGGGTGCCAACAGTAGAACAGACTGACCTTGTGAGCAAGCAGCGTGCTTCCTGTAGATACTTATGTTTGCCTTATGTTGATTTATTAGTTCATATCGTTAGTATTTGGAAGTACATGAATTCAATAATAGTTATGTTGTTTTATTATGTCAACATACTGTAATGGCAAAAACATGGTTTTGGGTTTTTCACAATTTCTTTCTGACTGTAATACCTCCTAGAACTTTCAAGCTCTGCCCACTAAACATGGGCTCTAAGTCTATCCAAGCAAACATACAGTTTTGCCTCAACGCGGATGAAAATATGGGCAGTGGGTATGCTTCAAACATATTACTACCAGGCAGTATATGTGAAATTCTGTCACTAAAGTGTGGACTTTAAAGGGGACACTAAAGGGTTTATTTCAGGTAAACAGGTTGTAAAGTGTCCTTTTACATCAATTGCTACACATGCTTCTTTTCACGAGAAGCAGATCTAGTGGCTTGTTTAGACAGATGAGGGGTACCCACCCATTACATTTATCACAAGGTTATTTGTTGTGGAGAAAGACTCAATAGTCTAGAAATGAGGTAAGAAGGAAATGTTTCTTTTCAGAACCTTTGACTAAAAGGTTCTTCAAGGATTTCAAAATAGTACTTCTATAATCTTTGATTAAAAATGCTTCCTTGCTGTGCTGGAAAGGCTGAACAGCTGGACTGGACATGACTATTAGCACACAGTACGTATGGAAACTTCTGTTAGGGTGGGTGGAATGGAGGGCTGGTGTGGTATTGCACTGGTAGAACACAAGTGCAAAGAATGAAACTGCTGGAGTGCAAATTACCAGATCAGTGCTAAGAAAGCAAAAGTGCTGAATGAGTCAATGACGCTATGAAGGTAAATAGTTTGTCTTGCATGGCTTTGTTTGCTAATAGTTTAACAGTTTCAGCTTCTTCTGCATTACAGACCTGTTTGCACAGGACTCTTACAAGGTATTGAAAAGTCTTTGATTTGGGGATTTGAGGATTTCCTTTGTATTTTATGCTGGTATACTGAAATATCAAGAAGCTACAATGCATGATGGGAAATGTTTGATGTTGCCAATATAAATTAACAAGCATTACTTTAATCCAACCTTCCTGTTTAGTTAAGCTCAAAACTTATTTTACAAATAGCACAAATATGCAAGAGTTGATTCAGCTTGACCTTTTAATATGACCTGTCTGGGAATCTGCCTAACTTCATAGTATGTCACAGTCTTGTGTTTTGCAAGCGAATGGTCTGCACAAATGCAGCAAAAAGCGGTTTAGACTGATTCAGTGTATTAAACTGCAGCTTAGGAAGTCAAATACTATGAAAGAGTTTCACGCCTCCCAAGACTGTGGAGTTAAGCATTCCTGAAAAGGATGTTGAGGATCACACACAAAGCTGCAATGTCACATTTGAATCAGCACAGGGGTCATTTGACGTAACTGGCCACAAATCTGTCACCCATTCAAAGTATTAACTGTGTAATAAACAATATAAAAGTCTCTTTACATTTAAAACTATTTTAGGAAGATTTTAGTATTTCTCCTAAAAGTCTGTTAATAAAAAAAATTCACAAAAAGTTAACAAGATGCATAATAGGACAGAAATAATATATGATGATCTTTTGAATGTTTTATATAATGTCAGAAATAAATTTTATCAAGCACATGCAATGTTTCAAAAAGATGATGACCATTAATATTATAAAATATAACAGAATTCATCTAAGCTAATGCTAATACTTGTATACTAATATTTGTGTTGTTGTTTCCCACGAATTATGTCACTTTGTGGAAGATGAGGCCCTGGCTTTTGACGGTAAGCAAAAAACTGCAAATATTAACAGAATAAAAAGTTACACTGAGGACAAAAATCCAAATAAAACATAATTCCCAAGAAAACATGAGAAAAGTGGAAAACTAAGAAACGCCTGGAATATTTATCAGCATATTCACTATAAATCACTGCAGTGTTTTCGTAATCAGTTTTGTTATTGTAATAAAAATGATCAAAAATTTTGATCATATTGTAATGCCTTGATCATAAGGCTAATATTGTATCCAATATATAACAACATAGGCCTGTATGTTTTGGACATGAAAATGGAACCTATGAAAAATGTAAAAGAATGTGTGATAACAAAACCTCCTGAAGTATGTACAGAACATGTCATGCTGTGCCATGCATTTCTCCACATGGGTGGCCTCATTTGGCCAAAAGAGACACCACTGTCAGCTCAAGGCGTTTGTTTCCATGGTAATCGGGAGGACTTGGGAAGCTATCTGGCTTACTGGAAACATACTTTATTGTTGACTTTCAGGAAGGGGGTGGAAGTGAGAAAGGATGAGGGAGGAGCTGGATATATATGGTTGTAGTGGCAGTGTGTGGGTTTGCAAGGTTCCAATTTGTGTTTGGGGTCAGGTGGCTGAGCTTTGTGTTCAATGAGGTCAAACAAAAGAAAGCTGGATGTGGTATACAGTGAAACACTCGTCATAGTTTACACCTTTCATCCGATAACACCTCAGAAAAGCTGTCTGTAAGGCAGTACAAAAATATTTAACATATAAACAAATAAAAAGAAATGAACAAAAGAGAACAGTGATTGACATGAGGATGTAAGACCAATGCGTTTTGGAAATGCCAACTGACTGAAATAGTCTTCATTGCTTTGAAAAACAATACATTGCATAAACACTGATAACAGTTTTTAAAAATAAATGAAGCATCTAGGCATTTTGGAATGTTCTATGTTTAATATTTAAGTTATATCAAGAGTATCAGGTGCTGCAGATCGGAAACTGGCTAACCCTACTGTGCAGTACATACTGTAAACTGTTATGTGAAACAAAACACATGCAACAATAAATGCATTCTTAATCCACGTTTGTTTAAAACATTTATGTTTGGTTGATCTTATTGAATATTGAAGGGCAAGTGTGTTATGTGCAGTAGCTATATATACTATGCAGCCTACTGCAGAAATAGTAAGTGTTGTATGGTAGTGTGCTAACCTACATTGTTGTCACATCACTTTATCACCATGTTTAATTTAGTAACTGGCATCCCACTATCCAGTTATGCCACTGTCCAGTTATTTATATTAAAAACAACAAGGTTATATGGCTATTTTTGTGGTTAAATGTTTTAACTTTTTTTAAAATTGCCCACGGGATACAGTACTGTGCTGTAAGCTCTGTCATATACTGCATGTGGACCCTTTTCACATTTCTAGGGTTCTCCAAAGTGTATGTTGTGATAGTTGGGTAAACTTCTATGGGCGACAACAATATATAATATAATATATAATGAAAAAATATAATATAATATAATATAATAGGGTTCATTTAGGCCAATATTGTTAGCCATCTGGGTGTTCCATACCACTGTATAACCAGTGTATTTCAGTACTATATATAACATGCACTGTATACTACAGGAACATGGTGTCAGTGGACACCTGGACAATCAGAGAACAGTTGACAAATACTGTACACTAGCTTTGGGTCATTATGGCATGAGCCACAATATTTCTATTCGACTGAAATTCAAGCACACAATAAAATGAGAATATAATTGTGTAAAGCACTGAAATCCACTGGAGATAAAGGGGAAATATGTAAGATCAGAATATATCACAGTTTAGAAAACTATTTTCTAATTATTGATATATTGGTCCTTGTTGATTTAACCCGTTAATAAATTGTCATATAAATATTTGTATATTACAATTTTTTATATTTGTGTTTTGAAAAACCAATATTGTCAGCCATCTGGGTGTATTTCATGTATTTCAGTTCTATATATAACGTGCACTGTATACTACACGAACAAACAGAATCGTATGAAATGAGAGCCATTGTCCCTAAAACTGCAATACTGCCATCTATTGGTAAAGTAACATATTTGCATGTGTGCACATGAACCCTTTGCCCAGTAGGACCCTGAATAGACAGAGGCGTCAGTAAATATGGCAGACAGCGGTTCATCTGCAGATGATCACAAACACAATGTTTCTCAGGAGCTTCTCAGGTACCTGCCATTAATGATTCAATGAGTTACAGTCAGTACAGTTTTTGTAATGTGACTATTTGTTTGATCGTGATCTCCAGTAACTCATAAATATTGTCGTTATAGCGGCATGTGCGTGTACACACCAAACTTCCAATAGTCCAAGTCAAATAAAAGCTAAAATACAACATGAAATCATTCTCACAAATGACACACGTCATCATCATTATCATATATTATCATATATTATATGGCTGAACTTTACTTTTTATTCTAGTTCGGTTCAACCGTACATAGTTTTGCTTCTGCGTTTCCCGTTGACTTTCCAGGGGCGTGTGCTTTGAATGGTGAGAAGTTAAACGCGCGACACAGAGAGATGACAAAAAACTGCAAAAAACTGTCAAATTTTGGTGCTAATGAAAATGTGTTTGTATAAAACTTGCATTGGAGTTACGAAAAAAACGTTCAGTTCATATAATGTATTAATAAAAAGATATGATGTTGTATTTCAAAACTGTTCAATAGATTACAGTAATGTAATGCGGTAAATGTAGTTTTATATTTGATATTCGTTTGACAATAATGTTTACCCCTTACCCCTTAAAGTAATAAAATTTAAGTAAAGTAAATTAGCTGTGTACCATAGGACCGAGGTGACAGTCATTGTCTAAAGGGTTTAGATCCATATCTGATTTCATACATGCACGTTTTTGAACACCACAACAAAAGTTCCAGTTGACTATGAATCTAAATATGTTTTAATTCATCAAGTCACCTGACAAATAACATTATAAAAACATTAATGGCTGTGGCCTATAATGACAGATTGACCAGTACACACAATATCCATAATGATGTCACAAAACATGGTGTCAGTGGACACCTGGACAATTAGAGAACAGTTGACAAATACTGTACACTAGCTTTGGGTCAATATGCCGTGAGCCACAATATTTCAATTTGACTGAAATTCAAGCACAGAATAAAATGAGAATATAATTGTGTAAAGCACTGAAATTCACTGGAGATAAAGGGGAAATAAGAAAGATCCGGATATATCACAGTTTAGAAAACTATTTTCTAATTATAAATATATTGGTCCTTGTTGATTTAACCCGTTAATAAATTGTCATAAATATTTGTGTATTACAATTTTTTATATTTGTGTTTGAAAAACCTCATATTTTGCTTGCAGTCCATCAGAGTTGTTTCAGGCCAGATCTCGAAGCCATAAGATTCCAGTGAAGGGTCAGAAAGACTTTCTGCCCAGTGGCTCAGATCAACAGAAGACCCGACTGCAGCAGAGTCTTGAGGAACACTGGATGCTCCTGCAGGAGGAGAGAGTTGAGCGACTGTGAGGAACACATTCACCAAAATACAGCAATGCAGCACCACACTGACCAGATGCAGAAATATGTAACTGTCTTGTTTTTGTGTTCTTATGGGTGTGCAAAGAGGGAATCTGGTGAAAGCTGTTTGGATCCCTGAAGAAAAACTGGTGGAGCTGCAGTCACCAGCAGTAAGTGAATGTCAAACATCAAATAAAACATGATATGTTCATTGTCACTTGTTAAACTTTCATCTGTTTTTCAGGGGAAGTTTTGGCACACAATGGGTTTTTCAGACAGAGGAAAGCAGTACCTACATGCTGAAGAGGCTTTGTACCTTATGGAGTGTGTGAGTGGACATGTAACTCTCAGTTACTGCTGGGTGGTACAGCTGGCAGATTTTGGCTTACTGTTTATACAGTGGTAGACATGCTTTATTTGTACAGTTATCAGTAAA
>JAZGTJ010012487.1:0-12045 GCA_036877575.1 Botia almorhae
AATCACAGACTACACAAACAAGTGTTTGTACAGTAAATAAGAGGTGTGAGCTAAACATAAACTGATAACAATTTACAGTAAAGTTTGTTAACAATAATGTCTTACATGAACTAACAATGAACAACATATTTTTTACAGTGTTTCTTAATCTTTGTTCATGTTCATTCATGCAAATATGATTGTTTGTTTCTGTTAGTTTATTGTGCATTAACTAATGTTAACAGATACATCTTTTGATTTTAAAAATGCATTAGTCAATGTTGTCAATAATGCTGTTGAAATATTGTTCATTGTTAATAGATGAAACCTTACTGTAAATTAACCACAGTTAATTACATTACAAACATGCGTTTGACAGACACTTTTATCCAAAGCAACATGCGGTACATTCAAGTTACACATTTAGTCAGTGCATGTGCTCCCTGGGACTCGAACCCACAACCTCTGCATTGTTAGCACAATGCTAACAGAAAACAGAAAAGCTACAGAAACACTAATTATGTCCCTAAACATTGTTGATAGAATTAGTTTAAAACAGACAAAATGACTTAGAACAGATGTGTAATGTGTCATTTCTGTGCTTCAGAAGTTTCTTTCTGAATAATAAATCTGTATAAGATCATTAAAGCTTTCACTGGTTTTAATCTGCTGTCAGAGTGACAGTGTCACTCTGCTCTGCGGTTGGTGAATCCGTGTTAATAAACACAAAATAAATCATCCAGCGACTCTGTCAGTCATCTGCTGCTAACAAACAGCCCACATCACTGCCTCTCCATCTGATTCAATTAAAGACCTGCTGCCTGGCCCACTGAGCAGCCTGTCAGCCGCCCTGTTAATCAGCCAGCGGGCACCTGCCGCGTGGATGACAACACCTGATGCCCACACTGCCACCCTGACACACGGGTACAGATCAAGGTCACGACCACCTCAGTCTCTCTCTCACACACACAACACACACACACACACACAGGAGAGAAACAGCACGGAGCCTCAATCTCAGACTGGTGCATTTCAGAGCCAGTGCACCCATCATGTAACTCTGAAGGGGCGCGTTACACGCCCGGCAGAGGAATTCATGCCCTCTGTTTGAACCTGTCTGAAAAATGACAGTTCAAACACCTCAGCAAGAGCCCAGATGATCACAGTAACAGCCTGTAACCCCACGTGACGTCTGACAAACTGAGGGGAAGTGACGGTGAGATTTAAGAAAACTGGGACAAATCGATGATTTTGATGTCAACCACTTTCTCTTAAATATTAACAAATTTTGATTTTTGTAAATGTTGACAACATCTTGTTAATGGCTAAAATAAGCTGCAAACTAGACCAGACGTGATGCTGATGGTCATAAATGAAGCTACACAAGAAAGCTGACCTTTGTTCGACCCAGAAATGACTTGATTCTCATGATTTTCATGATTTTCAGTAATGATGAAACAAACATGAGCAGATGTGTACACAAACTTCTCTAACTGATTAGTCAATCACCACAGAAACTCCAGTGTGACATGAGAGGAACATTTGTTCATTCTTCTTCTGCCACTTATAATAATATTTAACATGCAAAAGATTGTGTGGCGTCATTGTTAAATAACAGCTGCTTTACTAATTCAGCTGAAAAACCAAAAACATCCAGCTGTGGTCTTGTCATTTACACAAACTAAACAGCCAACTTACTCACATAAAACACAGCGTCTATTATCTGGATCTGTTATCTAATCCACAAAGGCAATTAAAAGAGATTTTGTTATTTCTGTGAAATCCAGTTTATGGGACATTAAAGGCCAGTATGAGCAATAACAGCCTCATATCTCAGAATTGTGTAATGTGTGATTTGATTAAAATAAGTTTTGTTATAAGGAACATCTTGAGGGTGAGTTATAACTCTGTCACACTGAGAAATACAGCCCTGCATGTACAGGAAGGGATACACAAGATCATTACACTTTATGTTGCGGTCATTTCTCGAACAAAATTAGGCCGTAAAGAGTTTATCACTAGAGGGCAGCAGAACGCCAAGCTTGTGTAATGTGTCAAAAACTGAACAAACCAAACGAGAGAGAGAGAGAGAGAGAGAGTGAGAGAGAGAATTTGCCTTTCATGGTGCAGAAATATTTTCAAACATTTTTCAGGGTAAAATAATGTAAATGAAATAAATGTTTGTTATTATTCTGCCCTACAGCACATTAACACTGCAGACCTCTAAGCACAACATGATTCACACAGTCAATTAAACATTATTAATTAACCTGCGATTATAAAAAGCACTTAAAATATTGAGTTGTTGTAACTCAACGTTAAAACCAAATGCATATCAACAGAAAATGAAGTACAGCATATAAACACATCAAGATATTGACTGTGGTTTTGCTTGTAGGACATGTTGCTGGATCAAAATCCTCATTAGTTCTGCATCAGAATTTCTAGACTTCTGGCTGAGGGTTCGAGGCCTGAACAACACTCTTCCTTCAGATTTCAGGGGCAGGTTAAGGTTATAGTTATAAAGCAGAAGATATGAACTCACACTCACTCATCAGTCACCCATCACACTTGGAATCGTACAGTGTGTAAGAGTTTCTGAGAACAAACTGTATGTAGTTCAGAGACCTTGCAGCTCTTCTCCATATAAACCTGCACAGAGGCCAGCAGGCCATGAGCAGTGACATGCAATCTGACACACTGTCTCATTTACATAATAAACTCTGAGAGCAGACACTCTCCTCACACAGATAAAGCGCAAGTGTATTCTCCTGAATTTCCAGAAAGAAGTCATTTGCTTCCACAAAAGGTCACTGTTAAGATTGTCTAAGAACTGGATGAACATAACAGAACTTCTAACAGCATTAAAAACACAACACTGCTTTTGATATACATACAGTATTTGTGGAATGAGGGATTCTGTAAACCTGAGATTGTTTTACTGTTTTAGCTGTGAGGTGACTGGCCGCTGCTTTAGTGTTCGTATGAAACAGCAAACAAACAAACAATTATATGTTGAAAAGCTTTTCATATAAACAATTTAACGCTGCACAAACAAGGAGTCCGGCCCTCACAGAGGTGATTAAACTGTTGTTGTATTAAATCCCAATAAAGCAAAACACACCGGTCATTAAAACTCAGTCCAGTTACACGGGTCACGAAACACAATTACATCAAATAAACAATTGCTCTGAATACAGAACATCTGTTTATATTCCTGAAACTATAAAGATCATTTGGGGCTTTTGCTCCAGTATTAGTATTAATTCAACTGATGGTCATTTTCATGTTACACTTTTGCGAGACTTTCGGGCGCTGTGATACAAAGTTTGATGCGCTCCTCAGGAAACATGCTAATGAGCTAGTGACTAATGAGGGGAGTAATTCCAGCAGGAACTCCTGTCACCTCCTCTGAGTGTCTGTTCAAATCAGGGTTCTTACTGCTGCTTATCATTTCAACATGTACAACGTATTCTTTGACCTACAGCCTCATGATTGGATGTTGAAACGTGGGCGTGTCAGACAAGAATCAGAAGTGAATGTGAGTTTTGGAAACAGCCGCAGGTAAAGTTAAATCCCTCTGTTACAAGCCAGTGACAATTATGAACACTGACATGAGTCTGTTTCCCGAGATGTAATATAAACACATCAGACTGAGAGTCTAAATCCATGATGATGGATTTGAACACAAGAGACAATAACAATGAACAAACATGTGGGGTGTGTTCTAATCCTCAGCCCTAGATATGAGTCATATGGAAAGTGTTGCTCACTAAGTTATGGTGTAACTTAATGTGAGAAAGACTCGGCGAGTATTTGATCTGTCTTTCACTCTGTCTCTCACGGAAATATGGAAATTCTACATGAGGTGATTTCTCAGCAAGACAACAGTTTTACATTCACTATGTCCGTGGGTCACTATAGAACAGATCAGGATGAGAGGAGATGTTTGCCTATGAAGTGAACACGTTGAGCTTATGGACTTGATCAGGATTCAGGTATCAGGGCAGATTGTGAAACGATTGATTGTTCTGTTCAGATGGATTGTGTGCTGACAGCTGATTGGTCGTTCATAAGCAATTTCATTTTACCATCTGCTTCATCAAACTGAGCGTATTAAATTTTAATAATCTGGTGGAACGTATCGCAAGTTTGTTGCTTCTGACATAAATGACTCAGTTTTACGTCTGTCCACGAAAACCATGAGGCACACAATCAACCAATCAAAACAATGATTTCAGACAACATTTCTTTAATACAAATTCAACGTATCTACATACACAGTGGTCTCAAAGCAGTTATTGTGTGTCACCAGTAGTAACAGTTTAAAGAACAAGAAACTGGCTTTCGTACAAAGAAAAACTCTTTTCACACTCGAGTTTGGCTTCTTCTTCTTTTTGTTGGCTGTTTTATTAATGCGTTCACTTTTGTATATTGATTCTTCCTTTTGTGTCCAAAGCAGTTCAATTTTCATTCGTTTGTCTCCTGCAGTCCAACATCGTTACGTTACCACAAAAGTCTCACGTCGTTTGAATGTGGATTTTATAAGTCCGATCACACAAGTGTCCTTTTGATCTTCAGAAGGAAAGTTCCATTAGAAACACACAAAACTCCAGACAGTTTAAAAGGCAGCGCTGGAATTTCCTCATTCCAAATTCTCTCGGCTCTCATACTGAAAAAAAAACTAACAAAAATAAAAAAATGTCATGCAGCGGTAAACTTTTTTAAAAGAACAATGAAAAAGAAGAACGCTGGAGGAGGTGGAACACAGAGGCAGTGGTGAGAGACACCTTGTATGCTAGCTGTGATGTCATGAAGCTAATCACCAAACACACAACTGGCTCTCTGTTCATATGACACTGACAGCAAGAGTCACTCGGAATGATTTAAAAAATGACAAGCCAGTTAAACTACAGGAGACTACAGGCATTAGGATTTGATAAGAACCTGCCAAGAATGTGTCAAATTCAAGCCCAAAATCTAAAGGCAGAAACACAGAATTGGATTTTGACAGAAAATGAAACGGTTTTTTAGGACAATTAAGGTTGTTCACATTGTGACATTTCATGAAAATTTAACACATTTCTCTCAACATCATCAGGGCTGATGATAGTTATCACATTAACACACACAGTTAATAATTTATACTTAAGCCATGAACACATTTATTCAACATTATCCCGTTTCAAACCCAGACGGCATGTTTAACAAAAGTTATTTACCTTCTTTGTTGGTCAAACTGAATGGTCACAGAAGCTGCGAGAGGAACACGGTTCATCAGACATGTGTTAATAAAGCAGCAGTGCTAAACTGAACCTTAACACGTGCTATAAAGCGTATGATATGAGGTCTGATATGAGGTCTGTTGTTTTATTGCAGAACTGCACATGTATGGCGGTGATTGTGTACTGCTTTCATTTATGCTGATTAAATCTGAAAAAATATAATCATGGCATTTTTACTGTAATACTTTTAACTTTTACAGACTGTACAACAATTACCAAAATTGTCACAATGCACATAATCATAATAGTCCTAAAAGTTAAATTTTCTTTATGAATAATAATCAGTTCTTTCTATTGATTATGTGGTGAAATATGGAGAGAGAAATCTTCAGATTCGAGACTACAGGAATGAAAACATGAGACGATAAGACAAGAACAAGTGAATGCATGAAAAACGAGTGAAATGAAGAGATCAGAGATAAGCTGAGCTGTTAGCATGAGACAAAGCTTTTCTTTTAACTCTGGAAGGTTTTTTTTGTTAATCTCAGTGTTGTTCAAAGACAAAAATCTTGAGGGTCAATTTATACAAATACATATAATATAGATTTGCTTATTTACAGTCATTATATTCAGAATCATGGCTGATATCTAACAATGAATGAACATTCTGCTTCAGACGTTAAAAAATAAAAAACACTAATGAACTTTTAAAACACGTCAAAAATATCAAAATAAAATGTTTTTACTGAAATTGGCTGTGTGGTTTATCAAGTACATTTGGAATAGAAATGTTTTGTTCAATTTAATGTTTAGTTAACCTGTTCCACATCTTATAAAAGTAATACTTCCGTTAATACTAGTTTTGACAATGATTAACTAGTGATTAAAATCATTACCTGCCCTTCGACAGGGCCAACAGGAAGTCTACAGAGTTCATACCGCAATGATTTATTGAAAATTTCTGCATTTCTGAAAAATGCGTTTTCTTAGCGTGTTAAAAAACAATAAGAAAAGGTTAGTTATGATTTCACACAATTCATCAGTTCTTGGTGGTATAAAAATTAATGGCCCCTTTCGAAACAAATTAAAAACAAAAATAAAATACAAAGAAAAGGCTATTTATACGAGAATTTGGATACATCTGTATATTCTGCATTTAAATATATGTGTGTGTGTGTGTGTTCATGTATCACAAACACAAACATATCTCACGTAACTTCTACAGTGAAAAAATAGGACGTTTTTAACATAACGAGCAAAATTAGCATTATTTGTTCTTGCTAATAAAAAGAGAGTACAGTATCTGTGTTAGAAAACAAAAAAATCTGTTCATGAACAAAACTATAATAGCAAAACATGAATGTATATTTTATATGATGTTACAAGAATAAGGCTTTTTTTGGAAATAAGATTTCACACGCGGCTCCTTTCATTCGTCAGTCAGAAAACTTGATTCGGTTCAAGCGTTCTTCAGTCTAACCAATCAGTGGGAAGAAAACTCCTCCCTCTTATACACATATGCATGAGCTTGTAAATTAGTCCCGCCCCCAACAACTAACACCCATTTGAATATCTGCAATGCACAAAATATTTTACTGATATTTTGTATCACGTTTCTCACAAAATCAAATAACCAGGATGATGAAATGATGTTGTGAAAATATTTCGCCTTGAGATGTGAGAATCACAGGGCTTGGGCAGTGCACATCTCTCTCCAGGATCAGACCGGCTGCGGGTGTTCTGCTTTAGGAGACTGTTGGGGGATCATGAAGATGTGGAACTCAAACATTCTCTTTCAGTCACACATCGTGTTCACTCGATCTTCACATACAGCATAATGGAGCGAAAGCAGCACGTTTTCTATCAAGAGCAAAACAAACAATAAAACAGTTGTAAGACAAAAGTCATTTTGAATGATGTTTGAACGTTGGTCACTGAGGACACTGTAGCAACGAAGGGAAAAAGTTGCCCCACAATTCAATGCAGCGGCGACTGTCGATTGAAAAGCCACTTAAAATGTAACAGATGAGGTCACCAAAGGATCTCCAAAGTTCTGGGTGGGTCCTCCAGACGTAACCTAAATCTGACTTGACTGATTCTCCTGCCTGAGGTCGCGCTCCTATTGGCTCACAAGAGGGTGTAAATGGAGCTGTGGGCAGAAATGCTCGTCTTTCCTCAAAGCACTGATAACTGCCTGCAGCTCAAGTGATGGACAGACTTGCTGTGGTGAGACACGTGATGGAGTTCTCTTGTCGGGGACTCTTGTTGGCTCCAGTGGTTTTCAGAAAGCATGAATGTCTTGCCATCGATTGCTCCTCAAGTGGCTTCCAATTTATCCCGAGGAGAGGCTTGGAGAAGAACACAAGATGTGAGCAGCAAAGGTCGTCTGCTGGTACCATCACATCCAAGTCCTCTAAACAGCCATCAACAGCCTTTAATGAAGTCCACTGCTGAATCAGATGTTTATTCACTGAAGACGTTTGTTTGGAACATGAACTGGAATCTGCTTCGTTTTATCTCAGTAAACAAGGCAGAATTCGACCACAATCACGTGCGAGTTAACCACTTATCCAACCACGAGTTAACCACTTATTCAACCAGGTTGAGCTGCTCATTATCGGTGTAGTTTTTCCACTCAGCTTTTCCTACGTGAACTGTTCAGAAATATGTTCAGTTAGTCTGGAACTAAATGAGGTCCGTTCTCCACATCAGAACACTTGCTGTAAGATCAGCCCCATCCTACAGACCGAGCTATGATGTTTGGTTCCTCATGAGCTTTGGCATGTAGGTCAGTTTTCAGTGGGATTCTCCTCCAGTGTTGCTGCTCAAATGAGATTCTTCATGATGCTGTTTCCAATGTTTCCAAAAAGATGATTTGGTACAAATTTCCCGTTGTTTTTTTTCTCCGTGTTTGAATGTGTTTCACTGTGTTAAGTTCATATGGCTCAGGAGGCTGTGGAGGGGTGGGGGTTGTGGGGCAGGGGGAACACAATGGCTTTTACGTTGCATAGTGATCAAAACTCCCAAGATATTCCAGAGCTGCCTGGTAACAAAACTGATACTCGTCCTGTGGAGAGGAAACATTATTTAGGAGTCTTCAAACTTCACCGGGTCATTTAGACAATTACAAAGATTTGCATTTCTGATCAAGCACAGACGCTCACCTCCGTCTGCACCATCGCTGGCCGTTGTGTTCGCAGCATTTTGACCGTCTGGAAGATGTCCACCACGCCTTCATAACGCATCCTCTCCAGCACGATGCTCAGTGTGATGAAGACTCCCGTGCGGCCCACACCAGCGCTGCATTGACAAGCAGAAGAGGAGTAAACTGGGCTCTCAACAACAGAACCGCATGTGTGATAATTCATGTGAAATCATAGTGAAAAAGGCAAAAGCATGTATGCTAATACTGCATGTTAGCATACTGGCTAACACGACGCTACACACAGTATACAGTCATACTGGCCAGAAGAACGTGTTTCTACTTTGTCCTTACAAACAGTTTCGGCAGCCAGATCTAATAATGACAAATGCATTGCATTATGGGAAACTAAAAGCACTAGGTTATCCGGGTATTTCACACTGACAACTGGCATACTGTGCATAGTACACATACTGCATACTACCTTCGTGAAAGCAGTAGGTAGTATGCTGCCTGACTCTACCCCGCTCACAAACGTGCATGCTAATCTCATCAGGTTTTGACAGGGCTTGAAACACGAGGAGTCTTAAGTCTGATTCTCTGAGGCTGCTTCATAAGATGCTTTGGTGCCGAGCGGCTTCATCAGCAGAACAATAATTCATATGACAACAGATGTAGATTTCTGTGCTTCTGCTCAGTCAGACTGAAAGTGACGCTGCAGCTCGCTGAAGTGAGGATGCAGGTGAGACTCAGAAGTGTCACAGTTTGACGGTGAAGGTCTCCTCTGAGAGGTTCCGGCACTCAGCCAATCACTGTGCAGCAATGCGATAATGCAAGTTTGAACAGAAACTCAGTTTGAACTTATAAGACAGTATGTGCAGAAAACAGGGATGATGTTTCTGTCTTTTCATGTTGCCAAAAAGTGTTTGTTGATGAAGAATGAAGGGAAGAGAAAAAAGAATGACTACACACAGCAGACAGAGTGTGAAATCTGACAGGCGTGAAGACGCGCTGAATTAAGAGATTTACACTCTCATTCAGTGTCTGTAATCACACAATAAATGACTAAAGCATGTGGCTCTAAAGCTCTTATCTGGAGGAGAGACGGACAGAGCACAGAAGAGATGAAGACGGAGAGAAAGAAAACCACTGACTGAAGGAAGAGCAAAAAATTAAAGGAACAGCTCACACTCAAAAATTAATGTACACAAACACACATTCAGGGCAAGATTACAAAACAAACTGACTGCAAGAGCCCCTCTCTCTCTCTCTATCTCTCTCTCTCTCTGTCTGTCTGTCACACTGTCTCTCTCTATCTCTCTTTCTCTCTGTCTGTCTGTCACACTGTCTCTCTTTCTCTCTCTCTGTCTGTCTGTCTGTCTGTCACACTGTCATCTTTTTCTGTTGTTCTGTGCACGCAGCTGCCGGGGTTTTATTCATCAGCTCTTAACATTCAGCGGTGTGTCCTCTGTATTGGCAGGAGCAGGAAACAGATATGTAGGCGTTAAGCAAACGAGGGCCTGTGCTCTGCTCTCAGAGACGGCACATTATTTATGTGCTGCTGGAGGACGTCATCTTTGGAAGAATTACCGCTTGCTTGCTAAATGGTGGCCGTGCTGCAGAAAGACACTTTGGCTGCAGGTCATGTTTGTAATGAGGAACTGCGACCCGTGATGCAGCCGCATGCAGCAGCGCTGAAGATGTGAAGATAATCCAAGACAGTTTTGTGTGTGTGTTTTTTGTGTATTTATGATAAAAGACACAGCACAACCTGGACCACAAATCTTATTTCTTGTGTTAAAAAAATAAAACAAAAACAAAAATTTGTTCTATAAACTGCAAACATAAAATGTATTGTATATTCTAACACACTTCAATGCACAGGCGAGGTTTGGGAAGCTGTGGCCTGTTGTCACACAAACTTAGATTGTACATTTAAAACACATGGAAAAGAACTCCACTAAACTCTGTAAACAGCATGTGTGTGTGTCTGCTCACCTGCAGTGGACAGAAATAGGCCCGTCCTGTCCAAACTGCTCCTTGGTTTTATGCACCTGCCCAATGAAGTCTATGAAGCCCTCTCCAGATTTGGGCACACCTTGTTCTGGCCAATCAGTGAACTGAAACTGCCGTACGGTCCTGGACTGTCCATCCTGTGAGAGAAACAACAAACAGATAAACAGATAAATGTCAAACGGCCTCATGTCCATCACCCTCTAACAGAACCTCACTCTGATCTTTAATTTCCACACAAGATCTCGGCTCGATCAGTCAATCAGAGACTATCTGAATAGATGCTGACAAGCTCACCAGAGACTCATGATGCTAGATTACTGGAGAGAGACAACAAAGCATCTGCTCTCTGACTTCACAAACTCCACGCCGCTCTGTTCTGTGTCACTGTTATTCCCTCTTTTGTTTTACTGGAATAACTCGGGTTAAGGGAAACCAGTGGTGCATCCAGTGTGACGAGCGTGGTGTCGTGGAGACAGTGGTAAGTGGAATGATGGGGCAGGAGATTGATGGCTTGACTCAAGGTTTGGAGAACCCTGCAGTGTCGGGCACTGATGGATGAGCAGACATGTGCTGCTCCTCTGCACCCCCATCATAAAAGAGAGAGAGAGAGAGGGAGTCTGGCCAGCGGAGAGAGCCGGGCAGAATGAGGGACAGTTAAATCTGGTAGGGATTGTGGAAGGATGGACATATTCCCTCATATTCCTGCAGTGTGAGTCTATAGAAGACACAGAGCAGGAGCAAAGTCACCCATCTGTAACCTAATCCCCCTAGAACTAACACAGTTATTGGTCTAACACAGTTATTAGAACTAACACAGTTGTTTTTATATATACTTGTATTAGTCTACTTGCCAACAACAGTGATTTGGTCAAATATACAGATCAGCTGATAAACTATAAACTGTGTCAGATCACATACAATTATAAACTGTCAAGTCAGTTTTTTCGTTGCTGTGCTAATCTCTCATAGAAGCACTTGTTTGCAAACACACAGTGTGTCATAATTCGAACACACACTTTGATTTACTGAGAGAAAACAGCGGAAAACATGCTGTTTGTCATGCTGTTTGTCATGCTGTTTGGGCAGCAGAGTTTCGTTTGGCCACTTGACTGATGAGTGTGAGACGGTTCTGTTAACCACTCGCTCATTTAATGATCAAGAGAACAATCTACAGCTGAGAATCATGGGAAACAACAGAACACATATCCATGACGCTTTTACAACTATACTTTTTTACAAGAAAGTCAATCACTAAATGTTTCTGAACAAGTGTGTCCTAAAACAGTAAAAGACAAATGAATTCAGCATTACGGTATGTTTCAATACATCATGCAGTACATATATGTGTTGGTTTGCAGCACTCACCCGCGCGTCTGTCACTTTAAATTCTCGGAGGATGTACTGAGGCATGTTGTACTCGGCCATCGGATCCACCACAAAATACTGATACCTGGCGGAGCGCTCGGCGGGCCAGTACTGATGACACTTCTCCTGTGAGGACACATGAGAGCACACGCGTCATGTGACCTGATGCAGGGTGAGATATGACTCGTGTGTATGTGATCTGATGCAGGGTGAGGTATGACTCGTGTGTATGTGATCTGATGCAGGGTGAGATATGACTCGTGTGTATGTGATCTGATGCAGGGTGAGATATGACTCGTGTGTATGTGATCTGATGCA
>JAZGTJ010012488.1:0-15831 GCA_036877575.1 Botia almorhae
GTACTATGGAGTACCATATATCAAATACCACGGTATATGAACATGATAATTATAGTACCACGAAATCAATAATAGGTATATAAGCACCATTCAGTTACCATTTAATATCACTGTACCGTGGCTTTTTTGTAAGTGATAATTGACAACTATAAAAGGCATGAGGTGAAAAGTTACAATTGTTGACATTTTTAGAACTTTTAATAAAATACCTAGCACCATGGCAAGAAGTGTGTTTACAAAATTCTGGGTAAAAGCCAGCACAATTGACCGCCATCTCCATAGCAACCTTGCCTGCTGCCAAAAACTCTCCAATTACTGCTGTAGTCCATGGCAAGGGCACACACACATATAGCTTTACAAACAGGCCTCCAAGCATACAATGAAACAGTAGCATTTGTGTATACCTACAGTAGTTAAGTATCCCATACAGATGATGTAATGATGGTATTTTCTTAAACACCAAAAATGTTTGTTTGCCTAAAATATTAAATAAATACTTCTAAATAAGACACTATTTTCTAATACTTCTAATAAAGACTTCTAATAAAGACACTATTTTCCCATCCAGAGAAAAAACAAGACCCCCCACAGCTTTGTACCATTCTCAGTCTGTTCTCAGTCTCAACAGTAACATCTATCCCACACTAAACTACTCAGTACACACACAGTTTTCTGATACACATACCAGGTGAGAAAGGTACATTCCTGGTACTGATGGATAGCTTCTCCACAGTCCATTTTCCACTGACTGGATAAAGAAGAGGTGGGGACGGATTGATGGCTGTAGTTTCCATGGGTTAGCTAAGGTTTGGAGTACCCACATGCCCTACAGGTGTGCTGCCTACAGGCTTCATCACAGCCCCTCTTAGACCACACCTGCCACTGTAAGGTTTAGGGTTCCTGTCTGATCATGTTTAGCAGAAGAAACACTTTGAGCACAACATGAGGACTAGAATATAGAAATAGATCCGGTGACACTGTTCAATCTCAAGACAACATTTATGGATGTTAGATTAGATTTGCATGTGGATAGGTTTAAGAGTCTTTGGAAACCTTAAAATGTATGTTTTAATGTTAAATTGAACATGACAGTGACCTGCTTGGGTTTTTGTATAGGACAAAGCAATTTTTTGCTCAGTTCCTCAACCATGCAAACCAAGACAGATTTTAAGTTTTTCAAGTTTGGTTCTTCCCTTAGCCAATGTGGAATATGTGAAAGAGAGGTAAGATAAATATTCTTACTTGACAGCAAACTTCATGGTTTAGTTTTCAACATTAACCACATGTTGACTTGGCAGGCACCCTGAAACCTCTCTTGCACTCAGATGCACGGAGGAGTCAGGTTGCGTTTATGCATAAAACTACTTATATAAGATATAAGCACTTAAGTAGGCTACTGACTACTGCTGCTATAAATATGAAATATATTAAGGGGTATAGACACATAAGAGCAGATTAATATGTTTACTTATATTTTTCATGAAAAAGATGATTATTACACTATAACTATTTTTGGCATATATATATATATATATATATATATATATGTTCGCTGTGTAAGGCTTTACATACCCTTAAAAGTAGCAATTTCAGAAAGAACAGCAATAGTAAGCTAGCTTTGTAAGCATATAGATCCCACCCTCCCCTCAGAGCGACCTCCAAAGTCACACCTCTTCTAATACACATGAACACAATGCAAATACATAGTTTGATAGGCAAGTAGGACATCGTATTATTGCATCTGGACAGAACACAATGACAGGACAAACATTTTATGGTCATGTGCCTTCCAGAAGTCTAAATATATATTATAACAGTATATATATATATAAAACCGTACAATTAAACTACTTTACTTATTGATTTTTATGAGGATGTGAAACTTTCAACCAGCATAACAAAAAATGTTTCTAAAAAAATCGCCAAACCTGCATTTAAGTGATATAGCTACTGAAAGAAGGCATAAGAGAACTTTGGACAAAATTTTCTAGTTTGTTAAAATAAAGTAGAGGATACTGTCTCCACCATGTGGTCAAATGTGTTCAGCTTGTTATTTTATTATCTGCTTGTTTACACCAATTACACATAAGCAATTCCTTTTGTTATAATATTTACCATTATCGGTACACAACAAGCTTATTTGTAGATAATATAATAACAAGCTTATTTGTAGCTCTTGTGGTACTTTTACATAGATGGATCCTACGTGTGAATGAAATGCGTGTGAAAAACACATTCCTTCTTTTTTTGCTGCTGAAAACAGCGTCACGGTGGCCGAGAGGTTAAGGCGTTGGACTCGAAATCCAATGGGGTTTCCCCGCACAGGTTCGAATCCTGTTCGTGACGAATGATTTTCGTTTTAGGGTTTGTTTGAAACGATTCACTGTTTGACTAAAACCTGGTAATAAAGATATGCTTCGTACATTTTAACTTCATATCAAAGTGAAACGCAATGAAGTTAAAACAGGTCTTGTTTTCAGAGTAAAAAAATATGAGTTGGAATACTTCCTGTTGCGAAATCATACATCAATTGTCTACAGAGCATTAATAACTGCTATACGTTTTGAGTCGCATTTAATATTTATTTCACTTTAACTACACCTCACTCATTGAGGACATATGCAAGGTCCCACCCTGGGGATACTGGGAATACTCGAGTGAAAACAACGCTTTGGTACTGCCAGCACTCGATCTGATTATTGAACAGGAGGAGGTGGTGATGCGACTGAAATATATCTTGAAATATTTTTGGTACGTGTAATCAAATCATATTACACAACGTCGACAATTGTACAAGGAAATGGTGTGTGCGGTTATTTCCTTTCCATGTGGACACATTCTTCACAGTGTCCAATCAGATTGAGCTCAATGGAAAAAGAACACGGTAAAAACCAACACTCTATGGGCTATATTTATAGCGTAATATTATACTGGACAATACAGTATGATTTAATGTAATGTCTACTCGTTTGGGTGTGCTCGTTTGTTTAAACTGATCTTCATATCGCGTGTATTTTAAAGTTTTGTAGCATCTTGAAACACCCCCGTGAAACAGCGGGATGGTACATCCGGTAGAATATAAAGACAAGAAGACACATTGGCGTAGGTCAGAGGCTTTGTTAGTGAGGGAGAGGTAGGCGGTATTGTGAAATAGTTCTTTGCGGGTCCATTTTGCGACTTTTTGGGTCTTTTTTTGTAAGGTTACTGTGCTTCACACGTAGGAAACACGAGAACATAAAGATAAAAAACTGAAATGCCATGAGCAAGTTCAGAACAGCTCACAACGCCAGGCACATTAAAGTTAGCCAGCTGTGGTGCTCTCTGTTTGGCATCCGTGATTGAAATTATTTGCCTCGTCGCTTCAGCCTTTAAATGTCGACCAGACACCTTGTGAATGATTTTCGTACGTTGGTTAAAATTAAGAGACGCGTTACTGTTCAATCTGACCGGTAGTGTGTGACCGTGTCGAGCTACACACCGACTCACTTTTACACGCAACCTCGGAATATAATCGGGAAATTTATTGAAAAACAACTGATATTTGTTAACTCGACGTCGTGTGACGGTAATATAGTCTGAAGGACAGTGACTCGGTATAAATTAATCTGAAAGCTAGATAAAAACGGTGACAGACTTGAGCGAAGTCTCACAGTATTTAAGGTCAGGATGAAATGTAAAATCTGAGGAAACAAATTGAGTGCTTTTATGCGAATAGTTTTTTTAAAATTGCGGGGGAGGAAACATCCCCTTTTAGTTTCATTGCTTTAACTCGATGGCCAAGTGTGAAAACACACCGTCTTGTATGTTGCGCTGGTGAACACCTTAATCTTTCCAAAAGGGCTTTAGCAAACAAAGCTTATGCCAAATAAAGTTTATTTGGCAAATAAATTAACCCACCTAAGGCGCAGATTTAGATTTAGCTCAAGAAATCCACTCTCCTAGCTGTGCTTTAGCTAGCCGGCGTGCTAGCCTTCAGCTCTTAGCCAGCACCCAGAAATGTCGAATATCTCCAACGAAGCTGTGGTTTTGATTAAAGATGTAAAGCCCGGATCGAAAAACCTAAATATCGTCTTTATAGTTTTGGAAATCGGTAAGTGACTACCACTGTGCCCCTCACAACAGTTTATGATCCATTTATTAGCAGCAGCTTGGCTAGTTCCTCACAGATGACATGTACGAATAACATGTCGCACTGGCTGTCTCTTTTAGGTGCCTTGTATTCTTGTGGTTTTGTTGATTTAGTCGTAGTGTAACGCAAACGTGTGTGTTTTAGTAGTTTTGTAACGCTAGAGATTTGACGGTGAACTTTGTCGTGCACGCGCAGGTCGGGTGACGAAGACAAAGGACGGACACGAGGTGCGCTCGTGCAGAGTGGCGGATAAGAGCGGCAGCATCGCCATCTCTGTGTGGGATGAGTTGGGCAGCCTCATCCAGCCCGGGGACATCATCCGCCTTACAAGAGGGTACAAGCCTCTTCGGACACTTTAAACGCCGTCTGGCTAGTGGGCTGTGTCTCACGACCATAAATGAGACTTTTAAACACTGGCGACATGTTATTTGTGATTGGTCTGAAAATGTGTGCATTTAGTTGGCATCTGTTACATGCCACTACGCTGTGTGTGCTATTTAAAGTGTACTGGGTTTTAGTTTAAGTGTAGTAAAAAAAAAATTGACGTATGGTATTTGTATTTCAGTTAAGTTTTTTTTCTATAGTTATGCTTCCATCTGGAAGGGCTGCCTTACGCTGTACACTGGACGAGGAGGAGACTTGCAGAAAATAGGAGAGTAAGTATATAATAAGTAACAAGCAAGTTAACAATGTCTTTTAAAGAAAAGCCGTTTTAATTAGCAATCTGTTAGTCATTCTTAATCAACTGACATTTGATCACATCGGCATTGAGCAACCATCCTGCTGCCTTAAACAGAACAGCCCTTGTGTTGCTTTCAAGAGCTTTGAACCCAGGAAATGTATTTACAATTGAGAAACTCCCAGTATTCCCAGTAACTCCCATGTTTTTACAATGTAATAAAGACTTCAAGTCTTTAGATTTGACACAAACATGACACATTGATTGAAAGGCTGCTAATGTTTTCCTGTTTCTTTCACAGGTTCTGTATGGTGTATTCTGAGGTTCCAAATTTCAGTGAACCAAATCCAGAGATGCTAGCACAAGCTAACCAACAGAATAAGTCGGTGAGTCCAGTGTTCTTCCTGCTTTTGCAAACGGATCTCTCATTGTGATGCCTCAATGAGCACTGCTTTTTAATTATTTGCATGTTCAAATTTGCTTCAGTTGTGGGGAAATAACTTGGGCTTGATTTGCACTCGATTACACTTTAGGACGTTGCAGAACATGAGTAACTAATGCAAAAAGTAAACATTTTGTTTGACTGCACAGTGCAATCCATCATGTGAGTGGATTTAAGTACTTGCCTTGTTTAACCTGGTCATAAACCAGTAAAGCACCTGTTATGACTGAAGATAATAAAATGTCTAATCTTGTGTCCTCACAAAAGGGTAAAGAACAGCGAGGAAATTCTCCACCAAATCAAAATGCAGGTACTTCTGCGCCAGCAGGTAAGCAATCATAGCTAGTACTTTATAGATGCATCAGGTAGTAGTAGCCTGATTGTTTGGAATCTGGGCTGCTAACAAAGGTTGCAGATTCAATCTCAGGTAGGGGGTGACCCAGGAACTGGAGTTACTGAGATCCCACTCCTGCCCTTTGTGCCCTTGAGCAAGGCACTTGATGCTAGCTTGCTCTAGGGATTGTCACTACAGTTAGCACTCTGTAAGTTGTTACTTAAACATCTAAGTGTGTGCTAAATGACAAAGTAATGTTGTGACTAGAAAAAGATGTTACTTAAATGTCTGTTAAGTCTCTGACATTGATTAATTCTTTTGTTTTAATTTTTTTCCTTAACAGGAAATGGTACCGTGCCAGTATTTCCTAATAACAGTGCTGCACCTGTGCCTCGGGATCCCAACTTTGGGGGCCCAGGTAGACCCAATGGACGTGTTCCAGGCAATGGGCCACCCCCAGTAACTGCTGGGGGACCCCCTGCTCCCCCCAAACCCACTGTTACAATTAGCAATGGCAGGGATCCAAGGAGGGCTTCAAAGAGATGAGACATTGACTGCAAAATCCACTCCTGTTTCCACTCCTTGCATTAAAATTCCATACACCATCCTTAAAGTACACAACTGCCAATCAAAACGAGGTTTTATGCTGAAGTTTTGCCATCTGTGCTTTTTGCTTTGTCATTTGCCAAGAACTGTGTATTATTTGTTGGTCACAAAAGATTAGAATTAACCCTTAAAGATTGGCACCCTTGCTGCATATCAAGTGGCTGTTCAATGGCCTACCACTTCCCTAAATGTGTTGTTAAACTATACACCCTACTTGAACACTTAATGCACTTTCTTCTTTTAATTTATAGTGAACTCATTGTCACGTAATTCAGGAATGGTTAACTGCTGTTGTGAACAGGGGAATGGAACTTTTAAGTGACTTGACTACTTTGTGGGTCCCACGCCCCCTCTGGCCAAAAACTTACCAGAAGTGACCGTGTTAAAGGAAAGGTGATAGTTTGATTGGACACTTAGGATTATTTAATTAGGAATAAACCAAGAACAAAATGTTGGGAAATTTATCCTTGTGGCTGTGTTGTAATTCTTGGTATTACACCTAGTTTTGTTTTTTCAGTGCAGTTTACATTTGGACAGAACCACAGCGTTTGTGTAACGTGACTACAGTTCAATATTACTGTACAAATGTACAGTGAAATCCTGTAAAACTAGGTTCCTAGATTTTAGCCCAGGACTGTTCTTAATACTTAATTTCTATTCTGATAGTTCTAAGTGCTTTAACTGCAGCTATTATAGACAACGCTGCCCAAATGCTACCCATTTTAGGAAAGACAACATTCTGGATAAGGAATGTCGACGTGACATTTTGAGAAGTGAATTTTACATGCCTATATGTACATCTTTGTGCGAGGTAGGGTGTCTTACTGTAGTTGAGGGTTGCAATTATTGGTGTAAATTTACATTATACATCTGCAGTGCCAATGCAGGACCCAGATCAGTGGAATACCTGGAATATGAAATGTGCAAAATATATATTACTTCATAATTCAATTGTGCATCTTTGACCTTGAAGTTGTTTTTTTTCCATTGATATACCAAAAAATTACTTCTGATTTGACTGAGGTAAGAGGCTTTATAATGATGTATGCTGTAGCCATGACTACTACATAATTTGAAGTAGCACACAAATGCAATATAACACACATGCTGTATTACACATGAAAAGATGTGTGTAGATGCATGAGATAATCAGATGGACTGGATCTCTTGGACTGTCCTCCCAAACTTGGTGAGTGCACAAAAAAATACATGCTGACTGTAAATTGTCATAGGTTCAGAAACACTAACTTGTAATAATACACTTCCCAGAAAGGAAGCATAAAAATGAATCTTGCTGGGCTTTCCCTGCAGCCCAGTTAAGAACAATGTTGTACAAATGTTAGTTTGATCATGTCACATTTATAACAATCAAGTAAACCTGCTATAAAGTTTTTCAGGTTTCCCTTATGGTTAATAGTGTTTATGATTTGATTACATGTGCACACGGTGTAGCTCTTTCCAGAACTCTCCAATGCCCTTTGAGATTGCCCCCTCTGCCAGACTCCGGCACTCAAGTGGAGTAAATCCCACCAGAGCTGTACCCTTGATGGCCACACCATGGTGCCTAACCAGCTCTGCCACTCGTGCTGTGATTAGTGAAGCTGGAGCATGGTAGAAGTTTTGCCCTTTAATGCTGAAGCCTGGCCATGGCTCCTCTCCATAAGATGAAGATGGGGAACCATCCCTAACACTTTCCACATTGCAAGCAATCTCCACAGCACCTTCATGTGGCAAGGCCATGACCTGAACTCCAGGAATACCATTAGGACTAGATTCACGGATTGCTGAAGCCACACACCGGCCCAAGGACAGATCCTGAGTATCTATGGTCACATTGCAGTTCATCACATAGGGACTGGCACCAATGCCTACAGAAAAAAACTTGTTTGGCAAGTTCCACATCGGTCAAATCACAGAAATGTTCTCTTGTTTAATTGTGATGCAAATTTGTGTAAAGCTGGTTAACCAGAGGGCTGTTTTAACAAGTAAAACTATTATTTTTGTTCTATTTTTGTGATTGCAGCTGAAATTAATTAACCTGTAATGCCATATTTTCTTGTGGGCTGTGGTCCTATATCTGGCTGGATAGTTGATATATCCTGGACCTTTTTGAACCATCCAATCCCCTTCCTCCTCTGAGCCAGACCTCGATGCTGAGGGGAATCTGCCCAGCCGAACAAAAATACACTGGTACCTGCCACTCGTTCTGTCAGAGCTGTGGCTAATGCTAAACATGAGAAAACAGCACTGCTTGAACGTTCATGTACATATAAATAAGCACACTTAAAACATTGAATTTTGAAAGGTTAAAACCATAAATATTAGTGTGCTAGCTAGCATATTGTACTTAAAATAACTTGCTTAACTTGTTATCCATTCTGTAAAGTACCAAGAACTGTTTTGTAACTCTTTCTATGCTTTGACAGTTGCAGATTTTAAGAAGACATACTAAATGTGTACATGACCACATACCCAGAGCCTCTTGTCCACAGTCTTCCAGGCCGACCTCCTCCCCCAGTGGATAAAAAGGCACCAGATCCACGGCACCCATACATGGATGAATGCCTTCATGAGCGTTCATGTCAATCAAAGAGCATGCATGTTCACAAGCTGACAATACAGCCGCCCCTAAAATTGACAATAAAAATAGGCTCTTGTACAGTTCCTTACAAAGCAGTTTCGTTATTTTTAACGACTATAAAGATAAGCAAAAAACTCACTTATCAGGTCAATGCTGGCAACAATAGTGATGACAGAGCGATTGTAGTCGAAATCATTAAAGATGTTCAGTACTGTGACACCCTCACGCTTTCTTCCTTATAAAGAATAGGTCATTGCCGTTATGTCACTCAGTGTAATGAAATACATTATAGATTAGGCCTTGATGCCTCCCTACCTTAGAATTTCCTCCAGAGGCCTTAATAATAGGCTGATATTCAGAATGAGGCTTATTTGGCTTAACATGCATATCAAAAGCCCGATTTTTTCATAAGATATTTCACAATTTTAATTATTTCATTTAGGGTACTTTGATCCTTCATAGAAATCATAGATGCATAGAATTTATTTTGCCTGAGACTAACCGTGTCTGTCCGTGACTGCTGATCTGGCCACTGTCTCTACTAGGTCTCGTGTTCTCGCCTCAGAAATGTTGAGGAGACACGCTACCAGCCGCCGGCCGAGAGTGGAGCGGGACATCCCTCAGGAAGAAAGAGAGGCTTTCATTTAATGCTGTATGACAAAACACTCTTGGACTTTCTGTTTTGTTTTAATTGTAAACGCGATTTTCTTATGCCTTGTTTGTTAAAGAGTTACCACAAGTTGATAAACGCTCACCAGCCATATTGATCTCTTATGTTTAACAGTCCAAAGGTTATCTTATTCCAACTAAAACGATGCATCGTGATTAATGTATAACCATTTCCATAACTGACTGACGCAATCACACACCGTTCATATTATGCAGAAGTAACATACTTGATTTTCACACGCAGTCGTGAAACTCCAGCACGCTTGCTTTCAGCAGTTACCGCCCCCTTAACGTTTAAAAGAAAACTAAGGACAGATCAAACATGCTTCTGCCGCACTAATCACCGTAGTGTTCTGTACGTTCAGTCAATCTAGATGTTTTACACATCAGCACTCGCCGCTGTTCGCAAATTTGTCTTGACTCCGCGCGTGCGCAGCATTCAGTTTCATCTTCAAGTTTTGACGCTTCCGTTAGACGCCACTTGGCGGCGTTGAATAAACATAAAAATAAAAACCGTGTGTATTTCAGTATTTTTGACCCTTCGTTTCATATTCTTCTGACTTTATGACAGCTATATGCTGACAGGGCTATCCTGAATGCGAGATCATGGCTCCGATCATGCAGAGTTATTCTTTGGTCTGGTTTTGCAATGATTTCGAGCTTCATGCTGCAGGTATTGCTGTCGCCACTCCATAATCCTTTTGCTTATGGGAAGTATTCGATCCGTTGTGGCTTGTTTGTCGTTGGCCGCTTTAGCGAAGAAGATGAGTGCCGCAGCAGGATTGTGCCTGCCCGGGACATCATGCACGCGTCCCGCTCCTGCGACTAGCCTACTCCGCCTGACTTCAGTTCCCGGTTATGATCAAAACCGCGTGAATGATGTTTTATTCTTAAGGCCCGCCACTGGAGCACAGATACGATGCGACAACGAAACTGGAAACCTTCAGGGTGGGAATGCGCACGTAGTTTTCTTCCCAGGAGACATTCAGGTTAGTGCATGTCATCAACCCTGAACCTGTCATGTACCACTACATACAGTCGTACCAGATCTGAGCCGAGAAACATTGGGCATCATACAGGCTTTCTATACAATACTACGTTAATAAATAGATGTACTTAAGCTACTGTGTCGCCTTAACGTTTTGCAGTGTGGATTTTGGTTATGTTTGCCATTGGGCCTGTTGTGCATTATATAGGAATTGTGGTCAGCAATTTCTGCCAAGACCCGCAATGTAAAAAGCTTGTTGGATAATTTAACAAAGTCACCTGATACATATTAGCTTCAGTTGCAAGTATGCTGGATCTCTATATTTAGTTTTCATCAGAGGCATTTCAAATCAAGTCTACCACGACCACATATTACGACCATAACAGATCAATTACTGCAGGGTTTCTGAGGGTTTTAGGAGTCAGTTAGACCTCGTGTGAGAGAGAGAGACTCAGTGCTTAATAGTCCCACTGTGGATGTCTCATTCTGTCTCCAGAACAGAAAAGGTTCTTATATGCTGTTTTAAGTTCATATTCTGTTTTGTTTTCGGCTACGCATTCATTGCTCGGTTGTTCTTTATTTAACTTTTATTATACTTTTTTTATTCTCTTCTACTGCTTAGAACTTTCAGCAGGAAATGGCTCTCCAGCCTGACGCTGCTCCATGGCAGTTGTGGAGTCTTGAGCGTGTGGCCCTCATTCTGGGCCACCGTTTCCCTGGCTGCCATATCTGGGTCATCCGTGCCTCCCGAATGTATCTGCACAAGTTCAGCTGCTATCAGAACTTTGTAGAGAGCAACTTATTTGGAGCACCAGAACACTCTCCAGACTATGGAGCCATCCGCCACCTGAGGGCACTCCTGGGTCACAGCATGGAGCGGGCTGGACTCCCAAATCCTTTACCTCCTCTTAATGGGACATCCTCCCCCGCTCCTCTGCCTCCAGGTTTCACCCTGACCATAGTGGGTTTCAGTAAAGGGTGTGTCGTTCTCAATCAGATAGTGTATGAGCTGGCTGGAGCTCGAGTAGATCCAGAACTGAGGCCGTTTCTGGACAGTGTCTCAGATATGTACTGGCTGGATGGAGGGCACCCTGGTGGAAGTGAGACGTGGGTGACTGATAAGTGTGTTCTGGGTGAATTGGCCTCTAGTGGGGTGGCTGTCCACGCCCACGTTACTCCTTATGAGGTAAGGGACCCAATGAGGGCCTGGGTTGGGCGTGAGCACCAACATTTTATAAAGACCCTGGAAGATCTGGGTGCCTGTCTAAGCCAGAAACTGCACTTTGAAGATGAGCCGGCATCCATTGAGAATCATTTCCGGGTTCTTCAGGAGTTTTAACTGTTCTCAATCATTGCGAGTCAATAGTGAATGTATTCTTTACAGAGCATAAAGCTTTGCATTTCCAGATGTATCAGTTAGTAAAGAGCCCTTAATTTCCATGAGTTGAATGGATGATTGAAGCTGAAAGACCAAACTTGTAAAAATTTCACCTCCCGGTATAAGCCTTACTGGCTATTGTATCTAACTACATAGGCTGAATACTCTGGTCTTATATAATAGGATATTTTAGTGTTTTTGCAACGTTGACATGCTTAGTAAAGCTTTCTTGCAAACCATTACCTCTTTTTCATAAGGGCTTTTTTCCAAATTTTGAATTGAAAGAGGAAAAACCAGAAAGTGCTTGTAATTATAATTTATTTTAAATAATAGTCTAAATAATTTTGCTTTTATGTAGTTGATTTAATTAATAAGCATAAATTTCAAAATGTATTGTATGGATATTCTTTCCCTGCTTCTCTGCCAAGGTATATCGTCTTAGATCAGCAAATTTCTTAATTTCAGTGTAAATACATTTTTCACTAGATTAAAAATATTACAGCCTCAGTTTCCTGATCAGCCCAGATACAATTTAGATTGGTTAACAGTCAAATGTATTATGATTTGTGTTTGTCAGGTTTTGTTATTTGTTATTGTTGTTTGTTTATCCAACGTTAGTTATCTTTAAATTGGTAATATTGTGTTTGTTATCAGATGTTATTCCATTGGAATGAATTGTATAAATTTATTTTAAAAGAATTTCAAAATATTTACTATATCAGTGAAATGTTCCTCGTTGTACAACGATTAGTACTTTGTTTTCCTTCCAGGTGTCTATTCTCTAGATGGCGCTCTTTATCCGGACTGTAATCTACTGACGTCGTGGCTATTGTATGTAATCTCACTGCATTGCGATGAATGTACATCTTGCTTCATAGTCATTCCATGTTATGTTGTCATGCTAACAAAACTGACGCCATTAAATACAAACGTTGAAGCGTTTCTGTGCTTTGTTTAAATACAAACGTTAACCTTAATTTAAATAATGACATTTAAATAAACATGAAATGAAAATACATAATAGAATATAGCCGCAAGCAGAAACATCACAGAAACATTCAGCTGACATCATGGTTTATTAATATTATAAGCAAAATTTTGCTAATTTGAATTGGACGTTTGTCAGAACTTTTGTCTGACCTAATCATCATCTTGACCTAATCTGGAAAATGGCTTTTATGTGTACATTTTTATGGAAACAGAATAAAAAATTCATGTGTTTCAAACGTAAAAAATGAATCCAACAGAGCTAGTCAAAACTTTAGTTATGATGTCCTTTTCATTATTTCATTTTATTGTAAAAACAGGAATTGTTGAAATTGTCATTTATTTTTCACTTTTATGGTCCATAAATCAACAACAGCCAAAATCTATACTGAAGGTACATACTTTCCAATGGCTATATTAGAACTTTAAATCATCTGAATATCATTTATTCTGAGAAATGAATTATAACAAAATAGATTTAAAACAATTTTATCATATGATAAATGATTTTCATCTATCCTGCCTCTCTATGACAATAAAAAAATCAAGGATGCTTAGCCCTTAAAGTCACGCAGCGTGTAAGCTTAAAGCCTTCTCCAAACACTGCAGCGACTGCTTAGACATGCACTCCACAGCCTGGTCTATTCTCTATTGAATTCCAGCTTCAAATACCTCATGGCCCTTAAACATTATTTGGGGCAGTTTCCCAGGCAGGGAATAGATTCAAGTTTTGCTTCAAGATGACAACATACAGTGAGCACACGACCGTGACAAGAGCCCCTCGTCGCAGGAGACAATGGCCCTATTATGAGTGCAGGCTGGTGACATCTCTGAGAAACCATAAAGCCCTGAGCACACAAACACAGATGAGCTCTTCACACCTCTTTAAACAGAGAACAGTAAGCTGAAAGGCTCAACCTTTTACACCAAACTCAGCATTACTAACATTTCCAGTTCTAACACCCCCATTTAGAAAATAAGTCAACATATATTACATGAATAAGCTGTTTTGTGCTATTTTTTGTTTTGCTTTTTATTAGCATATTTTTTGATATCCTTTAAATAATTGCTTTCCTGCAGTTTTGCTGTGCATAATTCCTTTTCCACCAGTTTCCTCTTAAAATGTTCTAACATTCATTTGCCTTAAATTCCCCTTCATTCCAGAATACATATACTTTCATCATAACCAGACATACTTTACTGCCTTTACATTGATAACGCGTATCATTTCATGCCCTACATATCCAAACCATAATTATAACACTACAACCATATTGAACACCATTTTATCCATTCAAATGACCTCATTACCAAAAGCATAACTTACAGAACAAAATATTCAGAACAATTTCACCATGCCATCAACTGAAAATTGTTAGGATATCTCTGCATACCAGCATGTCCCTTAAAACAGACAAAAAAATACCATGCTGCATGACAACAGGTGAGGTTGTACAGCTCAAACATATAGAAAAACTGCACATAAAAGGCACATAAATATACTGTGTGGTTACAGCTAACCCTGAGAACAAGGTTCAGAACGAACAAGTACTGAAACCACCATTGTTAAGGGCGTTAGCTTAATACACCAGTACAAAAAGGTAACAAGTCAAAGAACCCTGAAATACCTCAAGATGGTGCATAGATCAAACTGACTGTCATTTCAAGATTATATCACAGGCTATTTTATTATAGCAAGCACTGCCTGCCGAAACAGGCCTGCTGTGGAGAATGCTGGAATGTTGCATAACACCAACATTCAGTGCTGACAGAACATGTTTATTATACAATATGTTGGCAGTAAAAGTTATTAAAAAGATTTATTTTAAAATAGATGCTCTCGCTTTACTAAATCTATTGCTGCTAAAATGTTTCTCATATTTTCATGACACACACATATAATAGGGGGTTTAAGTGCTTTCCTGCATTTCTTTAGTCATTCTCTGAAAGGAAGTTCTGTGACCAATACGAACGCATATTTGTGTAATCTAGGGTGTGTTGTGCATGTGTGTTGAGTCACGTTTTGATGAAGTTTTCTGATGTTTCAATACCACATAAAGGAAGAGGATGTACACCAAAACACGCAACCATTATCTGAAGCAATCACTGTACTAAACCTTTCTAACAGATATTGCATTGGGGGTCTGATCACAATACAAAACCTGATGTAATTTTTCCCTTGTGATTTTAGTGTTGCTGTATGTGCAGTAAAGGAATTTGGTGTTGAGAATAAAATGGGAGACACAGAAAATGAAATCGATACTGAACAGTATTAAAATACAAATATAAACTTTTAAAATAAAAAGACAGGGGAAAAAACATTGAACCAGGAACAACATAGATATTTAGAAACGCACTAATATAATATTAATATATAGTATTACACCTGACTTGACCCTTTTGTGGAAGGATCATCTTTGGTGTGGCCAAAGGATGTTGAAAACAGAATTAGGACAGAAACATTTTGCTGGTGCTGCACTGGAGAATAATCAGACCAACAAAAAGGACCAGAAATGAAAAATAATGCTACTTAGTGCCAGGCCAACTCCCTTTCAGATCATCAAGTGTTCACCATCTCCTGCGGCTGACACATCCTCTTCTAAACGGAACCTCTTGGTCTGTGGCGAGTCTAGAATGTTCTCTTTGTCTTCAGGGTCCTCGGGTGGCGCGGACCATTTCCCCCCGAAACTCCTTTCCCGGGGAGTGCGTGGGGTAACAGGGGTTGGATCAGAACCTGAATAATGGAGCCACAGCCAGGGATGGGTCATGCACTCAGCTGCACTGGGACGATCCCTAATAGAGGAGGAAATATTTTACATCAAGGACAAAAGTGATATGTTGCAAATACAAATACATAAGTGAAAACGGAAACAATTACACTGAAACTGATTGTACTTGGCACAGACCAGAAACTGAACTAAAACTTTTGCTGCAGAACCAAAAACAACAGTATCATTAAAGTATAAATTATTTTGTGATAAGAATGCAAATATTTATCACACACTGTCCTGGCATATAGTCTGAACTCAGAACAAAAC
>JAZGTJ010012489.1:0-15830 GCA_036877575.1 Botia almorhae
TCCTGTTAGCTGGGTACTAAACTGTAAATCAAACGTATATATTTTTATATATGTCTTATCTGCAGTTCACTTCAGGTTGTCAGTCTTTAGTTAACTTGACAACTTTTTATTTTTTGTATGGGGGGGGCAGCAGATGTTTCCTGCAAAATAAACCAGCAGAAATGTTGCTTATTGCCAAATAACCTGGTGATCTGATTGCTCTGTTTAACTGTTAAACTCTTGGTAATAATTTCAGGTATTTGGTGTGAAAACACTTTGTAAAGTTGTGGTCATGGAAACGGGTCATTGTACTGTAACTTGATGTGTATTCTGTACACTGCTTCCAGCTTCTCACAGTGTTTGCTTAAACGATTGAATCCTGTCATGTTGTGCAATCTTCCTAAAACTGGCAGAGTGACAGCATTCCTTTTTTGGTTAAATCATCAGTGAATTTGGGAACTGGGGCTACTTATGAGAAATCGAAACCTAACTGTCCTGTGTTTATGAGAGCATGAGCTGGGGGCCAACTCCACCTCATGGAGCTGGAGTTCATTCTCTTTCCTGTTGCTAATTTAAGCAGAAATACACTTGAGTTGTTTTACACTCTTATAAATATAGATTATCTTTTAATATTAATATTCCATAATATTAATAATACGCCCTTATTATGATACTCCAGTGCCTGTGCAGGTCTGCAGAAAACATAATCCATATTCTGCAACCCTATTAGGACTGGATGACACTTTAACATTTATTAATTAGACAAAAATAAATGTACAATATGTCCAATATGAGTCTTGTAGTCACATTTTGACTGCAGTGAATATTATTAATGCTTTCATTTCGAAGTTAATTTCTGTATAGACACATACTGCATTGTATACTGTTGCATATGTGAGGTAACGTGTCACCATAGGAACATGTTATTGTATAGCTTTCTCGATTCATGAAACAACAAACGTGGAAAAGGCAACACAAAAACATCACATGATCGGTTTGATCAACAGGAAAATAGAGATCATGGAGTTGGACTTATTCTTTAAATCAATAACTAAAAAACTAAAAATAGAAAGTAGTATTTATTACAACACATATATATATAATATGGATATATTCTGACTGTTTCAGTCTATACATGAGCTTGTAACTACAGAAAGCATTCGGTTTATTTATGTATTTGTAATTATATTTAGATGTGTGTTTTTGTACAGCGAACATGTGTTTGTACATCAAAGGTTCATTGTTTTCGGCTTCCTCATATCAAGCACAAGTCTTCAGGGCTGCTGTGAGAGAGCGACACTCCACCATGCTGTGCTTGTGCAAACAGCCACTCCAGGGGATCTTCATCTGAACACACGGAGACTTTTGAGTGAGTCACAGTTATTGATATGTTTTCCGGTCCAATCACAGCCCAGGGCTTGTAGGCTAGGACAGCACTAGCAGTAGCCAGTGATATGGCAGGGGGTTTGGCCATACGTAGCGGGGACAGGCGAAAGCCCTGCATGGGCCCGCTGAGGGGGTAGGTTGGTTGGGAGAGCTCACGTATGGAGTCTATGTAGTCTTCCAGACTCTGGGACTGAGGGTCGCTCTCCTGGAGCTCTAGAATGGTAGGGAGAAGATCTACCGAGGTCAAGAGCTTCCTGGGCTTCATCCTGGAACTGGGACAGAGTTTTGTAAACAATGGATTCCGTTAGAAAGGTCATTCTGATCCCTATCAAAGCATTTGAGATCCTGTCAAATGCTTCATGAGGACTAAACTGCTTTGAAAACATTCATATTCACTCAACACATGCTCAGAGACTCAGTGTGTGACCACTTTATGAGCACATTTTCAACACCAAGAGCAAATGATTTTAACAAATAAAAGACACTTTTTAATGGCATGTTTTTCTCTTAGGTTATCTTAAAGTTGAAAGAAAATTGTGTGACTTAAATGACTGTCGTCTTTAAGATATTTCATAAATATTAATCAATAAAATCAAAGTATAAAGCTGATTCATAAACCTTCACAGTTTCAACTCATTTCAAATAAGTGTCATATAAGAACAACTTCAGAATTAAGTTTTAAATTTATACATTTCCAAAGCCTAATAATATTACAATCACAAACATAAAGGTGAGAAGTATTCTGTCATTTTTAAGCACTGAAGTTATTACCTGAAGTTATGCTCTTATTAAAGATGAAATGAGGTGAAATGAAAACAATTTCCTCATAACAGGTTTATAGTTGTATGTAAGCTCTTAAAATAAAAATGTCAAATGTTTTGGCTTATTAGACCCTAAAATAAGATCCACTTTAATCTTTAAAGTTACAGTGATTTATGGATATTATAAGTGTCCACCAATTCTGCACAGCCTAGTTTAATACAGTTCCACCGGAGTGACTCACCTGTGCTACAGCGAGATGTTTCCTCTGAGAATTCCTCTCGGTCGTCGTTGTCTTGAATGTTTGAAGACTGGCTTCAGATGCACAGCTGAGTGAAGACTGTGTTCTGCTGGAGATTTAACACACAGCGACTTTAAATCCTCTGTGCTGGAGCAACTAAAAATAAGCGAAGCAATGATCTGGATTTGTCGAGTTAATGTAGGTGTGGGTGTATTGCTTTGGTCAGGTAATACCGTGCCACATATTATACAACCGTCTTGCATTCATCTGTACATACAAACTGCTGTTATGTGCCTTTGCTCTAATTCATTATATATATATATACATACACTATCACTTACTGCATATAATTTGTTTTATTATATTTTCTTACATAACTTGCTCCTTTATAAATTCTGTATTTTGAAACACGTTACACAAGCAGCATTTTGCAATACAAAGAGTGCAGTATTCAATAGTCTTGAATTTCCACACATTGTTTTTGATTTGTTCAAGATTCGCTGGAGGTGATTGTGAAACTCAATCTTGAAGATGTGCCAGCTCACTTTCATCATCCAGACATATTCCCACAACAAACAGCAGCTCATTGGTTTGGATGATTAAAAGATATCTCCACAATCTTCCCTCAGGCTTACATTGACACGTGCAGAGCAGGTACTCGGGTGTTGTTTTTGAGTTAATGACAAGATTCCTCATGTAAGTCAGTAGACATTCCCGCACTCAACAGAATGAAACATGATTGGGTGACGTCCGTTATGACATCATAGAGACCTGATGCATGATGCGGTTTTATGACAAGGACATTGTGCAACTCATTTCACTTAGAGACCTTGATTTGGCGCATCAGACTAAAACATATTTTCTGTCATATGGAAAAATATTTCCGGAATCGACAGCTAGAGTCATTAATGCACAACAATCTTATGACGCAGCTGGTGTTACTGTACATGCATATGACTTATGACTTAAGCCTTCTTGGCCTGCTTCTGGTAAAGGAGGATAAGGGGTGGGCTGAAATAGAATGTTTGGAATTCTGTGGAACCAACAGTTCAGTCCCTGAGCGAGAAGACTCTGACTGCAGACTATACAGACTTAGTGTCCTAATAAGTCTACTTCCTTTCGTCAATTCCAGATGCAAAATAAGTATTATATACAAATCCACAGAAAAAACTAGGGCAGAAATTCCTGCATGGTCCACTGCTTATGCTGAGGAGCAGCTAAAAAAAGTACAAACACAACACATGCAAGCGCTTGGTGATGACAGGTACAATAGAAAATCATTTTTCAGGTGAAAATGACAGTTTTATGAGGTGAATTTTCAGCATATCAGATCAGTGGAGATTATTACCTACCATCAGGTGAGTCAGGTCACAGGCAGGATCTGATATACTGATCATAATTCACAGCCATTATTTTCATCTCTGATAAGATCTGATTATTCTGCTGTTGACACACTGTAAGCTACATCACAAACAGTTGATCTGAACTGTGATGACTAATATAAGGGCAGATGGAATATCGCATGTGTTGGATAATGTGTCTTTGTTAATGGATGTTCAAATGAAAAAATAACGCAATAGTTAAAGAGACACAAGTCATTGCAATAAGTGAAACATCCAATATGTTAATATACTGACAAGATGTCTAACTCCAACCATAAGACAAAACTATTGCCTGTCTATCATCATCTCTGTTTGAACCATAAAGATGCAGGTTACTTACTTTACGCATGTTGAAGTCAGATTTCCCATGAAATCAGACTCAGCAGCTCAAATGATGTCATATATATATGTTGTGGATGTGGGTAGGGTAAAGAGATGGTTTTGAACATGGATCCACAACATGGTTCTGTTTTGCTTAATAACTGCTTTCTGTTTATTTGAACTGAAAATGTTATGGATTGCAGCTTTAAATAATAATAAAATGTCAATGTTTTGTGAGGAGTGTGCGTGTGTAAACGTGTTTGTGCACCTCTGTTGTGTGCATGCATGGACCTGAGACTGACTAATAATTGAACACAAGAGATTTTACTGTTGTGTCGTGTGTTGCTGCATAATAACTGAAACATTCACACAGACAAAGCAGCAAAGCACAGAATCCCGTGTGCTATATGAATGTTACATTAAGCCACACACAAACACACCATCCACAGGCTTTAATCCACATCTCCGGCTGGAACACAGATAACAAACGCTTCTGGTCAGGCGTAGGAGGTGAAGCGAGGGAGAAAAACATCAGATTTCATTATCTCTACAGTCCAGAAGTAGAATGATGTTTCATTTCTGTGACATCATTAGACATCAAACAGCATCTAGAATAGCATGTTTATGTGTTTAATGCACACATGAGATGAGCCCTGATCTTTGTGTATTTAAATCACACCAGTCAGAGACACACACATCTGCGCGGCTGGAGAAACTCATGTTTGTGATGTCATAATGTAAAGATGATGGAGTGTACACAGGGCTTCTTTTTCATTATGTCTGTAATTGCCGGGTTGTTTTCAGCTCGTGATTGGCTGAAATATAGACAGAACAGCGAACTGCTTTCAGCATGTTTCAGTCATTTGAAGCATTACAGAGTTAAATATTTTAAACTGTAGGATCTGTGTTCTTTTAAAATCATCCTCGATCTTTCTCATGTTTGTCAAATGTGTCCTGCTAGCGTCCATTCTGAACTCAGTTCAGTTAATAAGTTCAGTCAGAGCACGATAGTTAATCTGACTCATAACAAATCTGACTCATAACAAATCTGACCTTTTGATTTGTGGCAAATGAGGGCAAATTTCTTCAGTAGAGTTGATGATCTAATTTTTTAACAGTTTAAGATCTGTAAATGGAGACACAAATGTGAACACACACATACACACTCGTGTGCTTTGTATTACTAGGCATTTGCTCTAATCATATTACTGGCACATGTATTTCCTGCCTGTCTCTCCAGATGATTGTGTAACTCTGGATTAGGTGCCATTTTTCTGGAGATATGTCCACACCCCAAACATCTGAACACGGGTTTGGATGAGTGAAACACATTTGATTTATCAATGTTTCTTCAGTGTAAACACATAATAAAACACATAATACACTGTAGTTTTGTTTACAGTTCATGACCATTTATGATGTCTCACTCTCTAATGCATTACATTATTCATTATTTTATAGATTTGGCTTTGAGAGGAGCACAGATGGTCACTTGTTCTGCTCACGGGAATGGTCTCTTCACTGGAATTAAATGTGCTAGAGTTCAAGCATGCTTGGAAACGAGGAAGCTGATTCCATCTTTGAGACATTTGTCAGGCATGTAGAGGGAGCTCAAGTGTATGTGCCCCCTTGTGTATGTAAAGGGCACAAAGATTTAATTTGCCCCTCTCTGCTCATATATAATCATTAATACAGATGCAGATTAATACACATCTGAAATTAATTCTGTAAAAAAACCTGCTTTAATTCTGTAAAAAATTGGGTTGTGTCCACTGAAGTCATTTTTTGTGCCTTTTGTGGTCCTCTTGCCCCTGCCCCTGTCCCTGCTGTCACCTAGCTCTGTATTAAAGTATACATATGTCAAATTTAATACAATCTTCAAAATAGCCAGTTATATTCAAACATATTCTTAGATATCCTGAGGCACCATTAGTCACCTTAAGGAAGATTAGGGTCATGTCTAATTTAAGAGTCTTAGTTACTGGAAAGTGACTGAGAGTTATTTAGGGATAATCTGAGATTAATTCACTGGCATTTATTTGTCATGTGATCTTTCACATGTTTGACGAATTGTGACGATGTAATATTTTAAGAATTACTTTAAATATTACCAATGGTTACTTCAGGCAAGATTTTGGAGTAGTTTAACGTCGAAGATGTTTTAATAAACCACACCGCCATCTGGTGGCATCTTAGGTACAGTGACATTTTGCACAGGTTTGATCACACTTTTAAAAATTTAGCTTTTGATAAAAATAACTCTGAATTTTGATAGTCAAGACTGTTGTGACCTCTGACATCATAAAGAGACTCTCAGCCGCTCAGAGATGAAGATAAGAGGAAGACAGAAGTTGTGCTACACGGACAGACATTTGTAACTTAGTAATAAAAAAAGTTCATTCCTGGACAAACTGAAAATGCCGTTCATACTTTTTGTAATATATAATTACACAATTGCAGTAAAAAAACATAATTTAAGAACGTTTGACACTAGATGGCAATGTTGCGTAATCTGCAAACAGATTCTGGCGTTTAAAATGAGATTATTTCACACAGTCACTCCTATGAATTACAGCAACGATCAGATAGTTAATAGACGTTAAAATATAATCTCAAAAACTGTATGAGGTTTGTGATGAAGACCAATTTATTTCAAAGAAATTTCTCAAGCCTTCAGTTAAATAAACACACAAGCTGAAGCATTAAATGTTGTGTACCTCTATCTGTTTACATCTGTATACAGAGTCTGTTTATCTGTAACCTGTTACTTCTTTCAGTGTAAGATAAAACAATTCAGGCTGAATTTGTTTCTTAAATTAGACAGATCTACCGCTTGGGTCCTGCAGAGAGAGAATATAATCTACATGCGCTTGGTTTCAGTTTGTGTGCGGTGTTTTCTAAAACAATAATCAATCGATGAAATCTCCATGATGTAGAATAATTGTAAAAGGTAGAGTAACAGATCTGTGTAGACTTATAAAAAGACATAAATGTAGATGGCCATCAATAAAAAGCACAAATTCTTATTCAAAGACCTTCCGTTTTCTCTTAATAAATCTTTAAAGAGTGACGTCTGTGCTCGTCTAAATAGCTTTTATTCAAATTAGACTAATTAATGAACAAATTAGACTTCATGTCAGATTGTATTTTTAGCAGCTTTGACATTAACATAATCTATGTAGACCTGTGTTTGTTTCTTTAACAGCGTCGAAAGAGAAGAACAGCATGAAAACAGAAAATGTCTGGATGGACTCCAGATGTTGTAAAACATATATCTCATTGATTATGATTATGACTTAAGAAACATGTAGACTAATAATTAAATGACTGTATCAAAAGACTCCCACAAACATCTTTAAAAATGTCACACTTTCATCCACATTTATGAATTATTTTAATTAGCAACAGCATTGCGTTAGCAGCGCAAAAGGTTGTGGGTTCAAATCCCAGACATACTGATCACATATATAAGATGAACGCACTCTGTCTGAAGTCGCTCTGGATAAAATCAAATGCATAAATGTAAATGTAAAGCTACTGTACATGTTTGCGCGCCATACCTGCAAATGTTACTGTGATTTATCTCTCATAAGTCATCTCTCACAAATGCTCAAATCACTGTAAATATGTGTAAATAATCTAAGTGGCTCGGTTATTCTCTGCCATACAGCTGACATCATATAGCAGCGACGGGGCGGCAGATGCGCAGAGCCCTTCGGTGCATCACACACGGCCATAAGAACCGGCAGCGGATCCGTTACCATCATCAGAGGAGAAGCATTACCGATACATCCGAAAAGCAGTGAGTATCCCTCTCCAATCTCTCCAAAGACAAACAGATTGTGTATTATTCTGCGATCACCTGTCGTTTTACAAACGGATGTGTCGCCAAACCTCTGGACAGCGGCGGAGCGCGATTACAGCAGTGCTGGAGAAATACTGTCTTATTAATTTTATTGATTCCTGCATTTTCCCTAATCACGAATTATTGTCGTACCATCCAATGCGTCGTGTAGAAGAAATTCGCGTCGTATTTTTTTGCCGTTGACGTAATGCATCAATGACACCGCAGCTGTCGTGTCATTGTGCTTCATTACGAGCGCGTCATGCCAGACGCTTTCCGTAGCCTGCGTTTAACATGTAACAATGTCTGTGTGCTGAATTACAAATAAAATGCTCAGATTTACCCATCATTCGATAGATAGATAGATAGATAGATAATCTTCTCTTTGTGTTTTGTATGATCAATTCTGATTTAATAGGCAACTACAAAAGACAGACAATAATAGCATATCCTAATAATCTTGATATATTCTGATGTATGTAAAATCGTGTCTTCTTTCTGATCTCCACGTGAGATGGAACGGCATATGATATCTGTTGTCTGTCATGTTAACTGAATGTTACACAGTGTCAGAAGTACACGCTGTTGTGCTGGGCTGTCTACATTACCTTCTCATAAACCACACACAGACATACGAGCTGTCACGTGCATTGACGTCCATCTCATTATATGTAACGCTGCTTTGAAACAATGCAACATTCACAAGAGGTGCTATAGAAATATATTTGATTGTGTACGTCTAAATATGTACAAACAAATAAAAAGCACAGAGAGAATGCATACAGTATTGAGCATTTAACAACAAGGTAAATAAACAGTTGCTAATGATAGTATGTATTACCTCTGTGTACCGTCTGACGTCATTACAGTGCGCAGATCTTTTAAAGAACCATTTAAGGTGAGATGCTCTTTAAATGTATTGAAATATGTATTTAAATGTGTTTGCCTACCACTGCGCACCAGTTGTGTTTTGAAGGAGGCGTGGCTTTGCAGAGCTCTCTGAAGGATGGAAGGGATCTCATGATTTCAAAGCTAGCTTGCTATTGCTAGCCTTGCCGAAATCATCTACTCTACCTCTAATATTATATTGCAACCCCCTGTGTAACTGTCTTCAGTGTTTCTGTCCAATGTTTGTGTTTTAAGATCTGATCTTGTTTCAGACATGGTTAAGCTGGGCAGTAACCTGGTAGAGAAGGTGGAGAGACAGCCATCAGTTGAGGATGGTTTCGACAACATCCCCCTGATTACTCCGCTGGAGGTCAACCAGTTACAGCAGCCCTTCCCCGACAAGGTAATTATGGTCCCGATCCTCCATTAGAGACTAAAAACCACACATACACCCATAATACAGACTGCTGTGGCCTTCTGTTATGCATTACTACCCAAAGAAGTTCATTAAGCAAAGAATGTCATTGGAGACCAGAAGTAACACTGATACCATCAGAGACAGGGTAGAAATCACCATGTTAGATCCTAGCAGACCGGCTGGCATGAAGAATAATCAAGATATTCACTGTGGCTGAATATGATATACTTTGTCACAGAAAGACTTACAAATGCGTTTTAAACCATCTGATGTTGCAAGCGCACACACACACACACACATTCTCTCTCACAAACAAACACACGCACACACACACACTGTTGTGTCACAGGCTGTCACAGATGGCTTGTGTCTATTCTCAGCTCAGTCGGAGGCTAGTGGAGATCTGAGTTTATAATGATTCATCTAAAAGATGACAAATAATGAAGTATTTAAATATGAATTTGAATATTCTGAATTTGAGTATGCTGATTGACCGTTCTGTCGCTTGTAATATATTGGGCTTTATTGCTTTGATTCGATGTAGTGACACTATGGGTTCAATCACTCTGCTTCTTATCAGAAAACACCAATGAGAATTGGCCCTAAAAAATACCAATAGCAATTGATAAGTGAGATTTGCAAGCACCACTCATTCAGGTTTGTGCTGAGGGGCACAGACCATCAGGAAACAGAGGTTACATACGTAACCGTGACGACCCCTTTCTGTCACTCTGATGTTGTGTTGATGTAAAAACATGAAGAGAATTTCTTTCTTTTCTCTCTCTTTTCAGGAAAAGGCCGATTATTAGCGCATCTGTGTTGCGTGCAGCTGTGCTGGATATGAGTTCAAGCAAAGAAAGACAATTCATTTAATATTGTTTTATCATTTATTAGGATTGGATGGGCGGGTGATCTCATGAATGTCAAACAGTGCTTTCTGACACTTCCTACTGTAAATGAAGCCGGTGAATCTGTTATTTAAAATGAATTTGGACTGTTTTTAGGAATATTCTTTCTGACTGTTCTCTAGGTGATCGTGAAAACCACGACAGAATATCAGCTGAAGGAGAAGAAGAGGAAGCTGTATGTGCCGAGCATTAAGAAACTCAACATAAACCTCTATGATGAGATGTCGGAGAAGGTCAAGGTACAGCAGTGTGTGGCAGATGTTTAGAGAACTGCTGGGTTTCTCTGTGTGTTTCAGTGGGAGTGTGTGTGCACGTGTGTGTGCGTGCGTGCGTGCACGCATGTCTGTGTGTGCATACTTTGGGGACAAACTTGTTCTCAGAAAGCTAACTCAACATGTGTATATGTAAAACTCTATATTTAAATGTGGATGTGTGTGTGTGTGTTTCTCCAGCTGACAGGATTGATTGTCATCACGTTGGCTTTCCTGGCGTGTCTGTTGCTGTTGGTCATGTATAAAGCGCTGTGGTACGACCAGCTCGGCTGTCCTGAGGGCTTCGTTCTTCAGGTACCTGTTCCATCCTCTGAAATGAACCATAATCGCATGATTAGATTCACTGAAGCACCCAAGACACTCTTAGGAACATTCTCAGATCATGCTGGAATAACTTGGATCATCATCATATTTTGTGAGGTGATTAGTAGTAATTCCATATAGATAATATATATAGATAATAGATACCATATGAAAAACACACAATTATTAGATTTGAAAAAGCAAGCGTAAAGGTCCACTGCTAGACAGTTACTGGTGCAAAAGCAGATTGTACTAAAAACATACAAATGAGATTGTTTAAACTGATAACAAATTAGCCACCAGTTTGATAAAACATAAAATGGTTATCATATGGTTTGGTTGGATTATCATGTTTAGCAGAAATTTGTGAGTTGATAGCAGTTAAACAAAATGTCGACATTATGGCACAAACGAAATATAAAATCTGTGCTAATTTAAATGTTATTGTTATCACATGACTTGTAACGTTAAAATGAGCCCTCAATTTGAATATTCCAATAAATGAATATTGATATATTTAATATATTGAATAATATATTTTCCAACAGACAGAAATATTTTCACTAGTGATGTCAGACTTCCACTGAACATTATTATCATTTATTTCACATTGTTTGCGGGTGAGTTATGTTTAGCTGCAGCCCCTCAGTCTGGCAAACAGGATTCAAAGTGGCGCATTAACTCTGGTGGAGTGTAAGAATGTCTTTAATTAGTCTTAGCCATGACTAAACTGTGATTACGGCCTGCAGGGGTTTCCACCTCACCCCCTTTGATGCAGATACCACGGCTGTAATTAGCACGCCGCACTAATGCAGCATTACTGACTTGAAGAGCAGGAAAATTGCCTCTTGTTAAGATGGAATGAGGTTTATGGAAGCTGAGACATGTTGACATCTTTTGACCGATGTCTTCCAGTTGCGAAACAGCATCACACTGTGTGTTCTGAATGTTGGTTGGGATGAGTGACTTTGAACACTCTTTTTCTCAATTATCACTTAAAATGTTAAACAACTAAATTTTAAGTTTTGTATTATGTATTGTAGTATGTAGTCTGACAGTAAAAAATCTGAATATTAAGACTCATTAGATGATATTTATAAATTCAGCATTGTTAATAATTCAGTATACGAAGAGGATTATATACATATGTGCGTTGAGAAGGACTTAATAGTGTTAAAGGTCATGTCAGGTTTTTACTTCACTAAATGTGTAAATAGTTCTTGTTTTTAAAAAACTCTTTGTTTGGAAATTATTAAATATGTTAGACAGAAAAACTTTCTGGAGAATTTTTTTCCTGAGAGGCAGAATATCTGGGCAACGAACATTTCTTTCTGAGGTTGTAAAGTTTAGGACTCTGTAGGAGTCTGTGAAGGCATCTGCCTGACCTTCTCATTTCTAGTTCATGTATTTTCAATCCAGCACAGGCATTGCACCCCAGCATCTCTGGAGATGTACTACCCTGACCAGGTTTCCAGGGGCAGCCTCTACACCGCCATGACCCACCTCAGCCAGGCCAAGAGGAACATCCCAGAGCTCTCCTCTCCCTGGCTGCCCCTCATCAGTGCTCTGAAGGAGGGCCAGAGAGCCAAGGGAGAGGGGAACCACTCCTAAATGTACGGGGTGGAAACGGGAAGGTGCGGGTGGCAGTCAGGTGTGGTACTTTACACTGGATGTTTGTTTCAGAAGGTTTGAGGAGAGAATCCAGATCAAATTGTTGGTGAGATACTTCAGAAACTGGATTAGTGTTTATATGTGTGTATTGTGCATTTAAGACAGACAGAATTCCTTGAGTGTAACGGGAATCACTGTTAAGGTTCACTGTGACACACACGTTGTCTTGGAAAGTGGTCCGTTTAGATGTGAAACTTGGAAACCTGCAGAAGTTCTTCTGCAATACAAACGCTTTCAGCCTCTCAGAAATCTGCTCATGAAGCTCAATAACTGTAGAAGAATCGTAGAGTTTTGAAACTAGTTCTTAAGGCATTTTAAACGTCACTACGCCACTTTTCGACGGCACATTTCACTGTGGCATTGTACATTGAATTGTTCCACTTGTAATCCTGCAACATGTGTTGGTTAGTTCTCGCTTACTGTTTAATTTAGAGTCATTTAGTTTAGTGTAATGAACTGTGAACGCTAATGAACCGGAGTACATTGGCAAGAGAAAACATTCCAACAACTCCTCAAATCCACTCCAAACTCTTGTCGTCTTCAGTGTGTTGTTCATTTGAAGTGAAAAACAAACTATTACACAGAAGTTGTTTTTGTACATTTTACAAATAACACTAATAACCTGGAAAACACAAGTTTGAATTGACTGTTTGGTGCAAACAGTAGGTTTGTTACGCATTTGCATGTTTAACCTATTCGCAAGACAGCGACTCTATAAAATTGTAAATTGTGACATTTATAATCACGTAGAATGTAAAGTGGAATTTTCCGATTCTGATTATGTTGCTTTGTGTTGATCTGTGAAGCACCTACACACAAAACACCAGCAGCCATTTCAACGTTTTATTAACGTTGCAAATTATTCTTCAGGACGTTAGAGAATGTGATAAACTGGCTCATGAAGGTGAACGACCTTTGAATTGTTTGTGTACATGAATCACTTATACAACAAATGAATCGAAACTTCTGAATGTACAAACAGACAACGGCTGTTTATTTACATGGTTTACTGGTTCTTTTATTGTGCTCGGTGTATCTGTTGTGATGTGCAAACATTTTCCTTGTTTTACAGCTGCTATAAACATGGGAAGTTGTAAAGTGTGCGAAATATTTAGTATTTTTATTTAGTATATATAGTATTTGTCTTCTTATTTTGACATATGCATAATTTCTTGCTGATGATAAACCTGCAGTATTAGTCATGTGTGTGACAACTTTGATTCATCAGTGTATGATAACAGAATAAAGCCTTCAGTGTTCACCAGCTGTGTGTTCTCTTGTTGAACAAAAGTCTCCTGCTGCTGTCATATTATCTGCCCAGAGCATTAAAAATCAAGAATGTTGATGTAACAACATAAATGTAAATTCAGGGCATATCTTACAGACAGTGCTAATTTAAAGTATGTGTAATGAAGCCAAAATAAGCAGGAATAAAACGATTCATTCAGATCTTTAGTTTAGAGGATAATAAGGGAAAGTCACTTTAAAAATTTAAATTTTTTTAAAAGTTAATTTTTTTTAAAAGAGTTAATTTAAAAATAGATTATAATGAATTAAAATGACAGTTTGTCACGCAGTGCGATTACTGTACTTACTGTAATTAGTGTAAAGGCTAATTAATGACAGACCATAATAAGATACACACACAAACATCCACATGAGAAGAAAAATGCTACTATGTGTATTACATCTTATATATTAAATGCCACATGCAGATCCGGAGTACATATGAGATGTATGATTGCACACAGCATATGTGCCCTCAGATCCCCAGTAAACATTTATTTCTTACACTTGATCCTGTGCTGCAGGGTGCTGAACCAGATAAAGTGTTTCTACAAAAGTAATTATTAGAGAACTGCATGGTCAGCACACAGCTGTTGTTGCCGGGGTAACAGGCTGTACATGTGAATGAGTGTGTAAAGTGGTCGTGGGTGTGTATATGTGCGATTGTCTCATTGTGGCTCAGTAGGATCTCCCAGTCACTGGCGCCACCAGAGAATGTCTCTCATTACACACACCTCTCTCGCCCTCCCTCTCTCTCTCTCTTTGCTTCTTTCTTTTACACACGCACACGCACACACACATCGTCCTTAACTCATGACAAATATTGTACAGTTCTGTTGCTGAAGCATTTTAACTGAACTACAAATGTACACGATGTAAATAGTGCTCAACAACACACCTCTGAAAAAACAACACAAGAAAACAAGCTCTCACACACACACACACACACACACACAAACACGCCACATGAAACATGAGCAACACAGAAGACTCAATGAAGCGTCTAAACGAATGTTCTGCTAAATGCTCTTCAGATACCTCATCACACACAAGAGCTTCTTCTGTGTCACTCATTACGTGTGTAGATCATATCACACACAGCTCACGCTGATTCGTAACAGATCGTTTGTTTTTCAGCAGCGCCACCTGCAGGTCGTTTTTAACAAGCCCTCGGGCACATGTGACACTATCAGCAGAAATTCAAAAAAAGACAACTTTATTGTTTTCAAACTACATTTGTTTTGTGTTTTCTTTTACATTTTTGTTGTTTTGGTTTTGTTTGTTTCATGTTTTGCAATTGGCTTAAGTTTTAACCGTGAGGCTTAAAAGTGACCTTGTAAATGAGTTTACAGCACAAGTACAGCACAATTATAAAAGTGCATTTATGCCCATAATGTTAAAATCAGCACAGCATATATTCCTGAATGTGCCTTCAGAAAGACGTGAAATGAATCCAGCTGTAAACTACCGTGTAGAAGACGTGCTTTAGTGAGGCTGTAAATAACCTTCCACAGATTGACAAGTGTTGACAGCCTTTGATTTTTTTTTGTAGACTTTCTGTTTCTATAAATGTTTAAATGGAGCAAAAAGTGTGTTCCTGTTTTAGTATGACAGGGAGGGGGTTGTTTCTGGAACAGCAGAGGGGAAAAGCCTTCTGACCCCCGAGTTAGAATGACAAGAAAATTCCTATGTCATTCTCGAACCCAGTCCACTCTGGTTCTGCGTTTGATCATGCGCTCCTCGAATAAAAGACATATTGCAGCCATAACGAGATCAATGAAAAATCAAGTGACGTACAACTGTCAAGACATAATAACTGCTGGCAGGCCTGCCACGGCATGGGCAACTGCCAGCGTGCAGCGTATGTGTGTGTGTGTTTTATTGAATGTAGGATCTGTTTTGAATGACTCTCTGAATGAATGTCTTTAGCTGCTCAGGGCAACATTTAGCTCTTGATTTGTTCGTGTAGGACCGGCTTGGCATGGAGTCATTTTCCAGACTCTGCACTTTGCAGCAATTTCTGCTTCAATGAGGGAGAAACCCACAGAAATGAATATTTGTGTGTGCTGGATAATGAAATGGCTATATTTTCACGGATTAAATTAAGTCATATGGCTCGTTTTCACAAAGCCTGGCTGCACAGGGCAACAATTTAAGAGCTTTATATGAAA
>JAZGTJ010012490.1:0-15829 GCA_036877575.1 Botia almorhae
TCAGTCATCAGTAGTATATATAAACTTTGGATCTGTAGTGTATATCTGCTGGTGTGATCTTTATTTGTAGTGTAGAATGGAAATTATTGTCTTAAATAACTTCAGTTCAGCATTATATCTCTGTTTAATGATCAAATCAAAGTTATTGATAAGAGATGTACGTGAATCAATAAGACACAGTTATTAACAATTGTGAGTTTTTATTCTTTGGATAAACTTACATCATGAGAATATCTTCAATATATAAAAAGTAAGCCAGTTGAAATGTATTTCCGCGTCATACATAATTATCAATTATATCTTCTCATTGAGGTCAATTTACAAATGCTTTCACACCATAATTTAATTTTATATGACGATCTTTTACTCCTTCGGCAAAGACCCTTTATTTATGACGGTGGTTCTTGCATATAGTGCAAGCATATAGTTCTTCAAAGATAGAATCGTTTTTGATGTTACATTATAGGTTTATATATATATATATATATATATATATATAAGATTTAATTTCAGCATATTTCTGGGTTCTCTTTTATTTACATTTACGCATTTATCCAAAGCGACTTACATTGCATTAGACTATACCACTGAGCTACAGGAAAGCTAAAAGCACAAAGCACCAGCACAAAGATGGTTTTCTAAGTAACTTCTTTGTGGGACTTAAAAAGGTTCTCCTATATGGCACTAGGCAGTCTAGGCATCTTCATTTAAAATCTTTATTTTAACAGTGTATTCCACCTACTTTATCTCTCTAACCTGAAAGAGATGGATTGTTGTGACATGAGAACTTCTCATTTATGCCACAGCTAGTGGGCTGACCCTGGATAAAGCTTTAGGATCTCCTAGCGTGACATTCGGCTGACATCTACACAATACTTCTGCTCCTTCTCCAGAAGATCAAAAGAAAAGGGGAAACAAAGAGATAATGTGGCTATCTGAAGCATAATATCCTTTCTTTCTTGTTGCCTTTAAATGTATAACAAATAAAAAATACATAGTAATATTTTGTCCTTGATAATGACATATTTACTTATTATTAATCAAGACTGACATAGTGACATAAATGGGTGGCCCTGTGTTCTTTTTAATGTAGGTCAAAATTTTGCGGCATGGTCAGTAAATCATGTGAAGTTTCTGTGACTAAAATCTACAGAGGCGTTGGCACAAACCTCCATCAGAAAACACTCTTATCCTCCAGTGTTTTTTAAACAGAAGAATCCATTATGTTGACGGTACAAAGGAAGTGGAATTTTTGATGAATATTTTTTCCATTGTATTTTTGTCCTTGGCTATTAATGGGCCAAATGGACATACTGATCACAACACAATGTTTTATTCGGAAAGAAAATACACAACAATTATTAACTTGCATTTTGCAAAAAAAATAGAATTTCTTTTGTACCGGTGTGCATTGGGACAAGCGGTATTACTGTTGAAATTAGTTTTGAAATTCCAAACCACAAGATAAGAAAATGCGCCAGAGGAATACACTGAAAATAGTTTTCAAAAAGCATGTTAAGCATGTTTGTAGGAATGTTACAACATGGACAGGGGATTAGGGTCAAAACATACCAATACCATAAAAGATATGATGTTGTTCCATAGCCATTAGAATATTTTACAGGTACAATAAATAAAAAGCATATATAATACAATGAAAATCTATGCATTAATGCTTTTTTGGTCAATAGTCATGAAATGCCATTTAATGAATGAGTCAAAAAACAAAATAACAGGCTTTAAACAAGATATGAACTTAAAAAGACATTTTTTGACTTCCTGAAAAAAACTGAATTGAAACAATAACACTCACAGGCACAATCCTTTACAAAACCTTCAATCATCAAGGAACAACCTTTTTTAAATAGGAAGTTCAATCATATAGTATGATATATTAATTTGTAAATGTATGATATATGTACATTTATTTGATATACCTGCACTGTGAGAACCTTTTCTAACTCTTAAACATTATATACTAAAACTATAAATTAATATATTTTTATTAGAAAACTAGTTCCTATGCTCACGTTTCATATGTTTTTTTTATTAAAAGAATTGTGACTGCTTTAAGTTTTCATATAATTACTGTAGCCCATAAAAAATAATACAACGTATCTGAAAGGAGAGGAGTTTTTACAGTAGACTGCAACTATTTGGTTTGCTTGATGTTGTGATTATATCACTAATTCTACTCATACAGTAATGTGAAATCAATACTGATACCATACATTATAAAACAAACAAACAAATAAAACAAACTAATATAACACATTACATACAACTCCAATAACAAGTTATTGTTTGGACCCAACAATAAGCCAAGAAATGCCATTCTCCTTAAGTCTTATGAAATCAAATTAAATGTTTGGCCAGTTTCTATTTGTGTCCATTTAAATGACCACATTCACAGCCCAGAGGAGATGAATCTCCTCCACTCTCTGTGATTAAGCAGCGCCGTACTGCAGCTGAGAGGGACATCTTACCCTGAGTCCATCTGTAAAGTATCTGCCCAGCTCTGGCCTCGGGCGAACTCAAGTCCTCAAGTCAAACAGTCCCTTCTCAGAAACTCTCCTCAGTGTCTGTTTTGACCTTGCTTGGGTGCTAGGAGTAAATAGTGATGACCTCCCTGCCCCCACCTCGGACCAGCAACACCCGGTCTAACCCATCCATCAGAACCTCCAGGAACTCCATGTCTGACATCACAGTCAAGGAGGCAAAAAAGTGCAGCAATAAAGAAAAGAAATTGTGGAAAAATATACTAATCGTTAATAATGAAAGTAAATGGGGCCTCCAAAATTAGAAAAAACATCATAAGAGTAGTCCACACTTTATATGTGAGATAAGATAGCTAGTCTCACACAGCAGTCATACAGGTTTGAAAGGGTAAGTAAATGACAGAATTTGTATTCACTTAAAATAAATTCCCGAGAGTTTGAAGATGCTTTCTATGAGGCTTCAAGCAATATAATGGCCCCTTTCAAGTGGTGTGTTGGTTTGCTGTAGGGCTTCACTGTAGGGCATTTTAGATGAAAGGATACAGTTCTGATCTCCATCCTTGTTTTTGGGTGGTCCCGGCATGTTTAGCAGCACCAGCTGGGCCCCCTGTGACTTGTTGACTACAACCTCATTGAGCTTCACTGCAGTGTGCATTCTTCTCACGTTAGTATGATTCCTATGAAGAATTCAATTCAATTCCCAACAATCAGTATCATTACTTAATGTGCTTAAGCAGACCTACAGATTTATGAGTCTGAGAAGTTTTAGAGATTTATGAGTCTGGGAAGTATTTTATGTACAAATTTAATGGATAAAAGTAAATTACAAAATGCAAATATTGTGAAAAACAAATTTCCTATAAAACAAAAGTTGAAATCAATTTGAAGCAATACAGATGTGAAAACCCATGACAACTATTGTTCCTACCAATCCGGGTTCTAAATCTTCTTCTGCTGAGCACGGAAGATGTTTGCAGGACTGCCAAGTCATGCTAAATGTACATGATGTTATCTCTAGGTTAGTATTGCTACACATGCAAACGGGAACATTGTCAACAATGCGTAACATGCTTTGCGCTCACGCATGACTGTCATTCACTAACCTAAGCCATATCAGCTCACATACAAAGACTCACATTTAGCTTGACCCACGTGCAACATGCTCTGTTTACATCTACCAACACACAGTGTTATGCAGCTCAGAAAACAAACACAGGCCCTTAAGCAAACAAACTGCTTGAACAAAACTAAAAGGAACTTACAGATTCTCCCACTCTCTAGAAGAACAAAAAAATATGCATAATAAAATGATCAAATTGACACAAATTCATTAGGATTAGGCTAATGTATTTAGCTAAACTAGGTGGATGGTCTTTATTGATTAATGAACTCACGGTCTCATGTTGAAGATGTCTTTCACAGCCATATGCTCCCGATGGCGGTTCCTCTCACTAATCAGCTTCTCTTTGGTCCAGGTCATATGGACTCGGTCGGAGGTGGGCGTGGCCTTGTCATTCAAAGTGGCATGGGACTTAGTGTTTCTGTCATGAATCAGCTGAGCCTGAATAGGTAAGAAACATACAGTTTACAACAAAAAAACTGCTTTGATGTTCCGCTAAAATGTCGTAGCACAGCAGGTTGGCCCCAGGGAGGCAAACCTTCAGTTACAGACCCTGTTGAAAAGACCAGCTTGGACCAGAATAAATTTTCATGCTAGTTATTGGTGCTTTGGTGTACAGAACACCAGCATAGCCATGTTGTTCACCATCAAAACTGAAAGCTTTTAAGCTGGTTGTTAAGGATGGTCTTTCTGGTGAAGGAGACGCCAGAACACCAGCATCAAAAATCTAGCTTATGCTGGTGACCGGCTATGCTGATCTTTCCGTAGGGAAAACAATGTTGTGGGCATCAAATGCTTTATCATGACATACACAAACATGCTACTATATAACATGGATTAGTAACCAGAATAACTATTGAGAGCAAAACACCAACATATCCCTAAAAATGAGTTAAATGAATGCCAAACAAAAGAACAGGAAAACGGGGTAATTAGTTGAGTTGCACCTGTTTAAACTCAGAACTCAAAGATATGGGACACTTATGATTTATGACAACACATGCGGGCATGCTGTTGACAAATGAAGCTCTGACATTTTTAGGGCCACAGTCATTTTCATTGACAGAAACATCCACGTCAATAAGGTAAAAATGAAAAGAATCTATTATACAGACAACAGATGAATGCGGTTAATTGAAGTAGAAGCTGCGGCTCTGTTATGCCTCACAATGTGAAGAGGGAATCTGGATTGAGTAGAGACAAAGACAATGTGAAAACAAAGTGAAACATGGGCTCAATGAGAGGTAAACCCCTAAGCTACCTCATTGTCCAGAACTATGGCTGGTACTTGTAACATGTTGGGAGATGGTTTCCCCGCACGGGGCTTCCTCCTGATGGAAATCCGAGATTCATCTGTGATGCTTTGAATCTGACGGTCGCCACAGAGCAAACAATCCAAAATGGTTAAGCAGGAGGGGGGGGGGTCTTGTATTACACAGAGCCCTAACATACTCTAACGCAAGTAAAGCCATTGCTAAATGAATCAATACAGTTCCATTACAAATGAAAAACAAACTGGTGGGGAGTTATTACCTCTCGCTCTTGCTCGGTTTTAGACAGCTGCATCTGCTTCAGCATCTGAGAACGTTGCTCCATCACGAGGGTCTTCTCATAGGTGAAGGCTGAGATATCACCTGCATGCTACAGTCAGTGACAGAGTGACCAGTGAGGTCACACTTGAAAGTGCAATTCCAGCATCTTCAAAACATTCCACGGTGATTTGCAATGCAAGTAATGAAATAGTTTGTGCAGGTCATCATTTTAGCTCTTACCATTTCGACAACTTCCACCTTAGCATCGAGGCGCAGGTGATACAAGAACATCTGCAGGTCTTTCTTCATCTGAATGCTATTGTCATCCATCTGGGCCACTGTGAAGATTCTCATTTTACACTTTCTCCAAACCTACAGGAGATTTTAATGCAGAGAAGAGCATTGTGTGAACGATAAACAATGGTAAAAATATCAGAGCAGCTTTGCTGTATCATATATTCTGTTGTATTTTACCTTGTGCTGACGGAGCAGAAACGGAAGAAGCATGAGTAGACCACCATCGTGGACAATCCACCAGACATCAATGGTGCCCTCGGCTAGCCGTTTCTGGTTTGTAGGAAAATGGTCGATGTTTTTCGCCACCAGCAGGGCCTGGTGGGCAGCTGTTGTCTCTCTGACAGTTTCTTTGGGAGCAAAACATAGTTAAATTGTATCTTAACTCCACCATTTGGTGAAACTTACTCTGTTTTTGTACAATTTTACCTGTGAAACTGAATATTTAACAAATCTAACTTTTAAAAAGATTTCCTTTCTATGTTGACATACTGCTAATTAACACATATCAAATGGCATTATCCATTTTTAAAATTACAAATATGACTCATCAATCCTCATTTTGGTCTGTTTTCCAACACAAACTGCATTTAAAATTATTATACCTGCTAAACGACAATTCAGTCAAGACAGAATAGAGTAGGATATAGATAGCCTGAAAACCAACATACATAGACACACAACACACATATGGGCCCGTAATGGGACCCATTAATTCCTCCTTTTACCAGATTTGTTTGGACTGAACACCAGTTTACTCATAATAAAGCTTAGCCACAGTCCCAAGCCTTATAATCTTCATTGATAATTCCTGACCTCAACACCTTGTAACTAAGATGATTATCTAGTCTTAACTCTTTTTCTTGATATTTTCATTTAGAGAGTTATTAAATAAAAGACAGTATAGTACTTGTTTCAACACAGCAGTAAAGTAAATCACGTGACATTTCCTAAGCTGATTATCTGACTTTCTGCCAGCATTGTACCACGGAATGATGTGCACACACCGATGAAGTTCTTCCAGGAGAGGGAGCTCTCGCACTGTTTCCAGTTAGTGGGCCAGCCCACCAGCACTGCATTGTGCTTCATGCCGCCCAGACCCGCCGTCTGAATCAGGTGAGAGAAGCCATCACGCTGGTTAGAGGACACCACCGCATGACAGAAGCCCTTCATCTTTTCCTTTGCCATGGCTGCTTTGATATTCTTTAAAAACCGGATAGATTAATAAATTAGCATTTAGAGCAATTACTGAATAAACGGTATCTACTGTAAAAGCTCATTTTCAGTCTTATGTCGTCACCTGTTCAGAACGCTTAGCATCTGCCTCACGAGCCATGTACGTCCCCTCCAGTACCGAGCAGACGATGGTCAGACCCCTACCAGCCTTTAGCTGTGAGCTAAAGGAGAGCAGACGAGGATGTTTTACTGCCAGCTCAGAGTCTAGTTTCACCAACACCAGCAGCTGGGGTCTGAAAGAAGAGTCTGATTTTAAATATTTGCCTTGGATTCTATAAAGCAAAAGTAAGTGTATACAGAACTAAAATGGTGTTCTCTTGAACGCTCACCTCCAGTTCTTAGTGTGGGTTGGCGCCTCCTCCAGTTTAATGAGAGCATAGCGAGCTGCGTTAAGTGACAATCCTCGAATCCCATCCCCCCATTCCTTCTCTGCCCTGAGGGGTGATGGGAAATAAAATGGGGACAGAAGTGTTGTCTTAGGTCATATGTAACTTAAAGTGAAAACAACCCTTTAGTAACCCAGATGTGCTAAACTCCAGCATTACCAGTAAGTCTTATTTAAACATAAGTAAATCAGTAACCATTTTCAATAGGGCTGTGTATGTAAACATTAGCTATCATGCATTAGGTATCATGAGCAAACAGCAAGCAATATGTTTTGCACAATGTATTAATCTCGGGTAATGAAAACTATTACTGACTATTGTACATGAAGTTTGTTGTTAGTTCATATTATGTATCGTTTTAACTAATGTTAACATAAAACATTAATGTAAAGTTTTACTAGTAAATCATATGAACTCTTGCTTACCCTCTGTATTCTATGTACTTGTAGATGCACCCAGAAATCACCATGACAACCAAGGCATAGTACCAGGATGAGACAAACATAAGGGACAGACTCAGACTCATACCAAGGAAGGAGAGAGACCTGCAGATATATAAACAAATGGCAGTTCAGGTTAGTAAACATTAACTATGGGCTGGTTCATTCTACCTTCATTTATAAGCAGTTGAAACTATTAAGCTGGAAATACACTTGTTTGGTTAATAGTAAATTAATGTTACAGCATGGATTTGTATGTGGGACACCAAAGAATGTGCACTAGCAAAGCTGTTATTGCTCTAGTAATCATACAGTGTGACATACCAATGGTAGAACTTGAACCTTGGCCTCCAATTTGGTGTGCGTAGAAGTGTTTGGACAGCACAGGCCAAATTTACAAAGAGGTAACACATCAAGAAAAACCTATGGATAGAATGTGCAAAACGGAACCTTACATTTTGTGTTTAAAAACTGCATTTGATAGACAAGGACTCACAGTTCCTCTTTAGTGATAAATGTAAAGACATTTAAATGTCTTTTTTTGGAACACACCCGATGCATCATGATTGTTTCTGTCCATCCCAAAAATCTTTGAATTTGATTCTGTGTTCAATTCTATCTTTGTCCAAACCGAGAGATTTTACTATGACACTATGTACAACTGTGAACATTCGTTTGTCTGTTTCTGGTGCGAGCTAGGATGCGATTTGAATTCTGAATGTTTCAGAATAGACTCAGGTTTGTTAGAGAAAGAATCCTGATGCATTGGAGGATCAACTATTCTTGCACCCCTAAAAGACTAAAAAACACACTCACATTGAGAGGATGGGAGCAACAGCATCCAGTGAACCAATGAGGATCCCAATCTCACAGATGGCTGCGGTGAGCAGTAAGGCCCAGGTTGGCTCACCATTAGATTTACTATGACCAAACACCTACCAGAGAGCCATTAATCATGTTAATCTTGGGAGCTCACTTTTACTCAAGAGGAGTCACATACTGAAAGATGAATAAGGCTTTAATACAGAAGCTTTAAATCAATGTAAACCACACATCAAGGTAACTGTACTGTGCTAATCTTTGTAAACATTTCCTCTGAGCGAGAACATCAAACACCAGCTCAAGATTAAAGACATGTTTCACTGTGATATCAACTTACAAAGGAAAGACAGTAACATGTTGTTACCTGCAGGAAAGGCATGATGCCATCTCGAGCTATAGCCTGAAGGATTCTGGGGGCACCAGTAAGGCTTTGAATCCCCGCCCCACAGCAGGAGAAAAACGAGCCAATGACGATCACCCAAGATGACGGCCACGCTAACGTTCCAACCACTAGATTTTTAACGGACTCTCCAAACCTTTAGCAAAAGCAAGCGTGCAAAAACCAAAAGAAACACATGTAGAACACAGGCAAATAACGTGACCGCAGGTCTTATGTATGCAGATTTAGCAAAACACTGTAATAGTTGTTATGAAACTGCACTTACTTGTCTCGTAACACCACTCCTTCAATACACGCTCCAAATAACAACACACACGAAATGTCTGTTTATCATAATTAAGGGCTTTTATCTGTCTTGTGGAAAAGCAGTAAAAGTAGGTTGTGTTTAAAGTCTTTCCCTTGAGGCTATATTCAATGCAGTAAAAAGATACAGATGAAGGAGGTGGTTAAAATAGCCAAAATTGTACCCGTGGGAATGGACCTCTGAGGGTCTCTAAGATCTCCAGACCTGTTCGACCCTGCCATGATTCCTGTGAAAACCAGGAAAAACATAGCATGTTTCAACAAGTTTGTACTTTCAACATGTTGTTGTTTTTAGAGGGCTAAGCTTCTCCACAAAATAAGCAAAGGAACAGGCCACCAAAAATGATTCTCTCATTACTTATTGACCCTTATTTCGTATTATTATATTTGTTAACGTTTATGTCCTTCCCAACCTGTATGAGGTTATTATTTCATAGACACGATCATTTTAAGGAATCTTACCCAAGAGTTTACCCAAAACTGAAAATGACTGCCATTACCTGTAACAGAGGGGAAGTAGATTCCAACCAGAATGGTGAAAAAGGTGGTGATGTCATAAAGTACATAAGGTCCTGAAGTGTCATGTGCTACTTCGGCTGAGCTCTGGTTCATCCTCTCCACAATCATCCTCTTTGAGCCATAGTGTCCCCACATGTTATCTGTTATGAGAAAGATCATGGGTATGTATCAAAGCAACTACTTGTATTGTGTCTTAAGGTGTACTTCCAAAAAAATGCTACAGTTCAAATAATATGGCACGCCAGTTTCCATTTATATTTGTTTACAATGTGCTGTTGCATATTCTGTACCATCTCAGACCTGTACAATTCTAAAGTCACTTCTAACAAAACTCTTGTCTGACAACGTACCGCTTTCATTTTCTGTAAAGCGGCTCTGAAACAATATACGTATTGGGAAAAGTGCTGCATGATACAATACTTTACACCCTACAATAAATACTTCTGTATGCAAGCCTAGGCACAACGCAGAAGCAGTTGTGCAAGAAGTCCATTACGCAGCGTAAAATATCAAAAGACGAGCAACGATTTTGTAATATGTTATCCTTATTAAATGTCAATATTTACCCGATATGACGCCACTGAGCAAACCAGGGATAGCCTTTATCTTCGTCACATTGTTTTTCATGAAGTACTCATCACATGTTGCATTCAGCGAGCGCCCAGCACAAAAAACCTCCCACAGTTTAGTGGTGTTGGTAACACTGTCGATGACCTCTGTCTTTTCACATACGTCAAAGGTGTCATTTTTCAAGACGCGATTACCTAGCAGACAGACTCTGTTGATGTGCAAAAGTGAGCGTAAATATTTCACAAACATTAAATGTGTTCAAATGAAATACGTTCCATATTTATGACTTAAAATAGCAAATACATTCAACAAATTCAAATAGTAAAGACATTCCGCAAGTGCAGAATTTAAACAACTGTACATTTAACATGCTTTTATGTATATGCTGCATTAAAGCTATATCTTTTATCCGTACGTGTTAACTCTACGAATTGAACCTTTGACCTTGGCAGTGCTAGTACCATGACCAGGATTTAATATTACAGTACTTCTTACTCATAATTGGGAGTCTTGATGGTGGTTTGGATGACCCCCGCATAGACGGCCATAATTGACAGCACCACACAGGACAGGAAGACCAATGACAGCTTGTTGACATATCTCACTCCAAAAAACACCACCAATGTCATAATGGCTAAACAGCAGGTCCCATAAACACGCAAGTTATTTGCCATTTCTTCAAACACAGCAGCAGTGGTCATTATATATGTCTGTAATAAGTTATGAAAAAATACAGAATTCATTGTTACTACCCTAAGGATACATGTTTAGGGCAGTTATCTGTTTAACTTATCTTGATATAATAGAATCTGCTGACTTGAGGTGCTGACACAGACTCTTCTGTGGTGCCGAATGAATATTTGCTTATTAAAATAATGTTAGCGAGCTGCTATTCGCATTGACCCACCAGTAAAATTTCCATAGTTCCAAGTATGTACATAGATCCTCCAAAGGTGGTGCCCAGGTAGAAACACAAACCAACTGCCCCTCCAAACTCTGGGCCTAATGCCCGGGAGATCATGTAGTATGAGCCACCAGCTAAAGTTTGAGATAATCAAGCTAAGTTAAAACAAATACTGAGTTAAATAATTTAGATTTAAAGGCGTGACATAGAAGATTGAAATTATACTGTACCAGGCACTACACCATTAGTTGCAATGGCACTCATTGAAATCGCAGTCAGCATGGTCTATGGAGAAGATGAGAAAAAACAGTGAATGGCTATGAGGAAATAAAAATCTTATAATGATAAATAAATGATAAATATTTTTCGATGAAAGTGTGTTCCTCAAGTATAAGACAAAAGTGTGTATATTTTGTGTGTCTACCATACATTTTTTTACAACAGAAAATAAAACTCTACACTAAAATGCCAGCATGTGCCATTTCACATCTGAAACCAAGAAAGGTAAGGCTAATGGGTCCCAAAAAAGGTGTTAAAACTGACCATGTGAAGGACTTACGCAAGAACAGCACATCATGATAATAGCAAGCGACTGCATGACGCCTGCTGTGCCCACTATCCACGTAAGGCGCAGAAACAGAATCACACCCAGGATGTTTTGCATGCAGGGCAGGTACACGCCTATAAATGTGCCCATTTGGGGGCCCTTCAAACAGAACAACACAAACATTGAAGCTTTGCAGGATAAATTGACATAGTAAAATGTCTACAGCAGGTGTGAACGCAGCAGTACACTTACATTCACAGCGATTCTCTTGATACCGTCCTCACTATCGGCTGCCTCATGCTCGATGGCACCCTGCGTTATGTTGGTGTAGTTGGCCAGTTTGTTGAGGAGAGACGACACCATCGGAGTGCTGTCCATCTCTTCCTGTGAGATACAACATGAAGGAATATTACTGGTGCTTAAAAGCAATGTAATGTTAATTAAGCATTGTTACTCAGTGATAAAAGAATCTTGCGATAAGTAGATTAACGTTGGTTTACTGGAATAAAGAATGGTAAAAAATGGTAAATAGGTGCTCGTACAGGTCATGCATCATAAACAGCAGGTACCCAGACCCATATTGCAGATCTTTCTGTCTGCTGTTATCTGAAATCGACAATTTAGTTTTTCAGAAAATATTCATTATTTTCCAGGGAGTGCAAATCAACAGTGGAAGCACCATAGCTGGTACCAAACAATTGTGGGACGTAGCAACAGTAACTAAGAAGGACAGGCCTTTGCGAAGGTTTCATCTGATCCTCCTCCTCTGTGTTTAACATCAGCCGGAAGTTGTCCCCTGACTTCCAGTATGAATTGAACGCATTGTATGCAACTGTTACCTCATAGAGGGCCATATTCTTTCCATACAGGCTCTCATCATAGTCTGTACTGATTAAGGAGCTGGTTTCTTTCGGGGTTTCATCTCCTGGTAAGCGACAAAACAAAGATATAATTTTTAGTTTAAGAGAGCTTGTAGTTATAGTTAATATTTAGAATTTGGATTTGAAAAGCTGTTCATCAAGCATGCTGCCAATAACGAAAAATGTAATATATAGCTTTGAAATACATGTTGCTGTTGTTGTTCAATATACAGTAAAATACTTACAGTAAAGTACAGTAACAGTCAGTACAGCAACACAGCATCAAATAGGCAACCTGACTGCCTTGTTTGGATTAAACTGTTTGTGGAACTGCCCAAATCAGTACACATACAGTAACAAGGTATTCTCAATTATAGAAACAATGTGAGGCTTAATCAAGGTTCAATCACACTATGATCATGTCAAACACTTTGAAATAGAGATCAGCCATCAGACTCTCTATGGTTATGATGTAATCTGTTTTTAAAGCCCTTCACAACACATCTGTAAGATGTCTGCTGCACATTTTAGGCATCTGTCCACTGTTAAATTTAACTATTTATTTTTATGCCAAAAAACAGATATTTTATTCACTACATAAAAAACACTGCATGTCCAATAAAACGCTGATATCAAGTTGTTTTAAAATGATTTGCATTGAATTTTTGTTCATGCATATCATTAACAGTTGATCTAATTTATTTTCACACTCCATTCTGTGACATAAGCATCCCTAATGGACTTAGGAAGTCCTCACCCGCTACTTGAACAAGGGTTTCCTTGTACCTCGGTGAATTACTGTGTAGTCTATTGCTGTCTCTTTTCTGTTTTGTCTATGCTAGAAGTTTTTCAGGAGGGATGTTGCTATGTCTGAAGTAGAATAGTTTCTGGTCTAATACCTATGCTAGTCTTTCTTTTTTCTGTCACTCACTCGGTTTTGCTCTAAAGTCCCATGAATTGACATCATTTGTGCTTTCCCAGCTAACAATTTTAGGTTGTAAGAAATGTTTACATTAAGTAACAAACGTAAAAAAATTATTTTGAAAGGTCTAAGAATGTTTAAAAACATTTTAGAGAATGTTATCTAACATTCTGAGAATATTCCCTGTTAGCTGGGCCAGCCTGTTGCTCTTGTAGCCCAGGTTAATTCTACCTGCTTTTGATCCAGTGTTCTGACAGTGCTCTATGATTTATTGTGTACAAAGACTGGCAGCTCTGACTCTTTTGTCACTGACTCCTGATTGAGGGAAACCAGTTAGTTCAAAACTAGTTAGTCTGCCAAAAAAATACAAACATCAAATCCAGCTGTAAACTGTAAATACACATATGTTTTATCTGTGTTGATAGGCAAATAATTCAAACAGAAACAAGACAAGAGGATTGTTTTCAGCAGGTAATGTCTGCCATGAGAAAAATATGATTCTGAGAATGAGAGGTGGAAAAAGCAGTGACTATAAAAGACACTAATTCATGTATTTTAGATGTAAGATATTAAAAGCACCTTTCGTACGACTTCACTTGTTTATATAATCCTTGAGTATCATGAAGGCAAACGTTGGTTAGCTTTCCAAGACATAGTGCTAAAACTTGAGACCTAACAGCTGTTTATATAGTCTTGAGTTATAATTGACAGGATCAGATAAACAAATTCATCCTGAACCTTCGTTTAGAAGTCCATTGTAATCTATGGGAAATATCTATTTTCCAGGCCTGTGCTTCCACTGGATATAATGTCAATGGTCTTTCCACATTGAGAACAGAAGCATCCTTCAGAAACATCCTTTTTCAAAGAACCAAATGAGATTTTTATCTGTGTGACGCAACTTTATTTATAATGCTGTGCACAATCTAAGTAAGTTCTGAAATCTTTAATTAATTTGTAAGCTTTTTGTTAGGGCAAAGTTATCAATCATTATCAAGGTCTGATTTAAACAAAACAGATTTTAAACACAGCGAACCACAAAACTTATACATTTATAATTATTAGGGGCCGATTAACTGATAATGGGTCAACTGATGATTTTACTATACAAAATAACAGTCCAGACACTCTTAGTATCTCTCACTCTTAGTCTTTAGTATTTTCACTAAAACTATTTTTTTCAAAAAAAGGAAACGCAAAGAGACTTGTTGTCATGGGAAGTGTAAATCGAGCAAGGTGGGGGTCATAATAATGAGCTAGATAATCTTTGCTGCACCCCTCTGTATACACTAAAAAAACATCTGGATTATACAATACCAATGTGAATGGACAACAATACAGTTAACGCTAGAATAGGTATGCCCATTACGATTGTGTCCAATAAACCAACAAGTTACGCAACAAGTAAAACCTGATACAGCCCTAGATGCCAGTAAGATGACTCTTGTTTAGTTTAAATTTAATTGGAAAGCATCATGAGATTAAGCGCCAGAACAGGTCACACCTTTTGTAAAAGTGCAGCTTGATTTCAATGTTTCTTTTATTTAAATAGCCTAAAGAAAGAAAGAGAGAGGGAGGGAGAGAGAGAGAGAGAGAGCAACAGGAAAAGGGATAAACAAGCCAGGAAATCACCACTCTGTTTATAATCTGTAAAGAAAACAAACATGGCACACACTTGTTTTTGAGAATGGACATCTTCGCATACTTTATATACAGACCCAAAGTACAGCCAAAAAATTACCAGGACATTCTTAAAGTTACACAATGCAGACAAAGAGTTTTGCCTTGCTGTGGGCATGTTTAAGCAGATTTTCCTGGCTTTAGTATAAAGCGAAGTTTCCCTCTAGAACGTTTTACCTGAGGGTCCAGCCGCTGAGTCTGCGCCCTCCCTTTCCTCTGCGTTTAAGATCTGTTCATCACAGTCTGGATCTGATATTGGGCTATCCTCCACCGGCACTACTGTGAAGTTGGTGGGCATTTTTCCCTCACACCATGTGCTTTGTGTTTGGTTTCTGAAGTCCTTCGTTCCCCTTCTATGTCTCTACTAAGTCTCACCTGAAGCCTTCTGAGCTTTCCAAAGTTCGAAGTTCTCCTTACTTTTGCCACAACTGTTGCGAACTGTTCAGCAACCCATGTGATCTTTTTTTACCATATAAGGAACTGACAGAGCTCCTCCCTCAGGGGATGGGCCATTTTCTCATGCCACAAAAGCAAAAGCTAGTGCTTCCTGTTTTCTGCTCACTGCCCTTCTGATTGTACCTGTGAGGCCTGCTGATATTTACTGGTGATTGTTTAAAGTGTAAGAGCAAAAACGTGCACAAAGTGATAAGAACAAAAGACACAACACAATAAAGACACAACACATTCCTTATTCACAGTAAAATTAAGAAAAAAATGCTTCATCTCAGTTTGCATGAATAGTCTTTAGGATAGAACGTCTTAAGCATTAAATAAAGCTTTTTTCACAGAACTTGGA
>JAZGTJ010012491.1:0-15826 GCA_036877575.1 Botia almorhae
GTGTGTGTGTGTGTGTGTGTGTGTGTGTGTGTGTGTGTGTGTGTGTGTGTGTGTGTGTGTGTGTGTGTGTGTGTGTGTGTGTGTGTGTGTGTGTGTGTTAGGAGGCAGAGGATCTGTGCAGGTATGACCCCAACAAAGGAAGACATGACCTCCCTCATTGAGAAAACCATGAAGATGCGGAGGGATGAACAAGCACGCCAGGTGGTTCTGGCTTGGGCTGTGCTGAATATCTCTCTGGCCGGGATGATTTATACGGAGATGTAAGTTAAACGCATGTGTTTGTGTTGCTTCAGAGTGCGCCCCCAGCGGGGTCTGTAACTTTTACCATTTAACTCCAGGTTGCCACTGTCTTGTACTCAAAATAACAGTTTTGTTATAAGACTTTCCTTGATATAAATGTGTCTTTTAAACCACAACTAATCAGCTTATCTTCTGTGTAAGGTCTGGAAAGCTTCTCAGCAGATACTACAACATAAACTACTGGCCAATCTGGTATATCGGTAAGTTAATAAAATGGACTCATTCTCAAGGGATGTTGGTTATGTAGTTTGTGGCTTTGCCTCTGATTTTGGTTTTTGTTGGCCAGAGCTCGCCCTGGCTTCTCTGTTCAGCCTTAATGCGCTTTTTGACTTCTGGAAGTACTTTAAATACACAATGGCCCCTTCCACGATCGCCGTCTCTCCAGAGCAGCACCGACTTCTGGGGCTCGCAGCCTCTGGTGAGCTGTTCCCCGCATCTGCAAAAGAAGCTAATGGTGTTTGGTTAAAATCAGATTGAGCTCTTTACTCTCTATATTGGTTCAGTTGTGCTGTTATTTTGTCAACAGGGATTCAGGCCTCTCCACCTCAGAAACAAGAGAGAAAAGAAGCTCCAGTCTCAGTCCAGTCCTCTCCTCTTCAGGGACAGAATGTTCTTAGTTTCAGTCCTGCAAGATCCTCAAGTACCAGCCCCAAGTTTTCTCCCAGCTGTGTGTCTGGATACAGTCCGTCTCTGAGCAGCCCCTCCTCACCCGGGGGAACTTTTTCACCTTCCTTGGCATTTGGCAAGGTTTGTGTTCCAGAAATGACCCAGCAATGCTTCCCAAAATTGTATTCATAATACGTAAATCTGTTCAAACACACTTTTCAGTATGCTTCTCCATATATGGCTTTATCACCTGCAGGTGTTAAACTACAGTCCTTCTCCAGGCTCCTCTCCTTACCCCAGTAATCTTGGACCGGCGGAGGGCGCCAGTCTCCGCGCGCGATACCGCACGTCTCCGTCTGTCTTCAGCTCACCTGGAGGTAAAGAGGATTACATAAACGATCTGAAGACTTTGGAAAAGTTTCTGCGCTCGGAGGAAGAGAAGAGTCATCGCAGTCAACTAGGAAGTCCAGAGTCAACCTCTCCCAGACACAGTCCGACCTTCTGGAACTACAGTCGTACGGTGGGAGATTACGCACAGAGTCTGAGGAAGTTTCAGTACCAGCCGGCCTGCCGCTCACAAGCCCCTTCAGCCAATAAAGATGACACAGAGCTGGGATCCAAACAGGCTGCGGAGGAGGTGAGGATAGCTTTAAAACAGTAGCAAGAAACAGACCGTAATGTTATGTAAATGACAAAGATGTTATCCATTTTGTTACAGGTCTGGGCAAGAATCACAACCAGCCGTGTGGTGACTGAAAGCATAGACAGCTGGACTGCTAAACTAAGAAATGTGGGCACGACATTTATGAATTTTCTTGTTGCTTATCCTGCAACGTGGTATTTTATGTGCTTAAAGCTTCATTACATTGAAAAATCTGGTTTCGATGTCAGTGGTTGGCAACTTCAAAATTGTACTGTAAGGACTGTAAGGATACAGTACAAAAGTACTGTAAGGATTTCTGCAAATTCTATTTTTTTTTAATTCTGTTTTCGTTCTACTCCTCGCAGTGGATAAGCGACACGATTCTGGTACATTTGGTGAGAGAGGTCGACTCTGTCAATGGTCAGATGAGAAGGATGGGCTGCCCTGAGCTCCAGATTGGAGGTAATTGTTTCTCTTCCAAACATTTTTAATTGTACGTGTTTATTTGAGCTGTCTCCTAACATCTTGATTCTCTTCCTTGAAGAGGCCAGTATCAGCAGTCTCAAGCAAGCTGCTGTGGTCAAAGCGTCTGTCATTCCCACCCTCAGCGCCATTGTCCAGTATCTGGATATCACAGCCAATCAAGAGTATCTCGTGGACAGAATCAAGGGTGAGCGGACAGCTGGTCTTGCTTTGATATCGTCCATTGGCTTTAAAGGGCTTTTATTTTGAAATATTTTACCAGAGTTTTGATGTATGTTCTGACGCTCTTGTCCTGCAGAACTGGCTCACAGTGGCTGCATGAGTTCGTTTCGCTGGAATGGAGGAGGAGATTTGAAAAACAGGAAGTGGGACACTGACCTTCCGACAGACTCTGCTGTGAGTTCCTCAAATATCCCTCCTTTGAATGTCATATTACTAATGCTTACCTGTTTAGACGAGGTAAATACAAATATTATTCATGCTGTGTGTTTGTTTTCGTTGCACACTTCCTGTTCTGTAGATCCTGATGCACGTGCTGTGTACATACCTGGACTCCAGACTCCCTCCACATCCGAAATATCCTGATGGGAAAACCTTTACATCCCAGCACTTCGTACAGACTCCGGATAAACCAGGTGTGCTGAGAAAACCTGCCGTGTTGCAAAGATTCCATGTTTAATTTATGCGTCTGACATTTGCTTAAATATGCTGATTTCGGACAGACGTGTCCAATGAGAACCTGTTCTGCGTCCATCAAAGCAGCGTGACCCCGCCTCATTTTCAGCTCGTCTATCAGGGACACATTTACAGCTTACCAAAGGTACAGAACACACACACACGACAAACAAAACCACAGTGATGTCACGCCTCGCCTAACGTGTCTAACCCTCCGTGTTGTTACAGGGCAGAAATAATTTGTTTCATACCATCCTGATGTTTCTGTACATTATTAAAACTAAGGAGTCGGGCATGCTGGGGTAAGTGGAGATGAGTCTAGTTATCTGTGTTGTGCTTGATTTTGGCGGCGTAACTTGAACGGTCTAGCTGTTACGGTTTTGAATCATCATAAAATGTAACAAAGTGTTTCTGTCTTGTTTCAGGAGAGTGAATCTCGGCCTTTCAGGGGTGAATATTCTCTGGATTTTTGGTGACTGAGGTGGTGATGTTAATGCGAGAATTTGTCGTTAAGAGAGAAACACTGTCGTACTGTATCACAACCAACCCAAGCAATTTAAACGCACATGCAAACGAAGCACAGTAAGCGTTTTTTAGCTGTACAAGGAAATGTTTTAAACGCAAATATTTATGGCTTGAAACCGCGTCAAAGTGGATCTCGTTCCTCTGGGTTTTGTACTTCATTAAATAGTTTTGTATTTCATTCGTCACACGAGCTTCATATCCAAAGTTGTTTTTGGTTTCGAGCTGAATGTGCTAGACAGTCTAGTTTGATATGAATGTACATTTATTAATTGGTAACCGGGACTATGTGGGCACTGAAGCATGTTTTCATATTTTAATGCAAAAAGAGGACAGAAATGTTTGAAAGCAGTTTGGTGATTGTAACGTTACTTCGTAATATACAGAAGAGCAGGTGACCTTTATTTTGGATGCCAAATTATATAATATACAAAACAAAATTGTTTTGCATTTTGTATTCTGCCTGAAATGAAATCTTGAAATGAGCAGAGTGTTTTTTTGTCTTATTTAAAATAAATGCCTGATATTATTTTGAAGACGTTGTTTTAACAGTTGACCGCTAGGTGGTGCTGTTTTACTGCTACAGGGCACTTGCAGTGTAAAGAACCGACAGCTGTATCCTGTACTTGAGCTTTTATATACGGTATTTCATTAAATATAATAGTACATTTATACGGTATATTTATCATTCAGTACCAAACGATTGTAGTACCATTACAAAACGTTTTGTAAGTGCAGCGTTACGTTTTTACGCGTTCTAAAAAATCCTTCAAAGAATTTGGAATTAATAACGCTTTTATATTTTATTACAACATTTGTTTTTTATTTTTAAAATTTCATTGATATTAGAACTGTATATCATACAATCATCATCTAAACTATTAAATAACGGTTTACATAATACTTTAGCCGTGAACTACACGTCCCACCATGCCTTGCGCGAAGCGTCATCCAACCGTGCGTATCCGTGTCGCTTCTCTGTATTGTATTGGAAAAAAGCGCCGTGCGGACAGCAGCGATGTCAGTCCAGGCTGTAGCAGCAAAAATGGCCGAGGTCGAATTAAAAGACGTGGCCGGTAAAGATCCTTCCCCCGCTATTTCTCCACTGACACCCAAGGCAGAGGAGAAGAAAAGTGAAATCAACTCTTCAGCGTCGTCTTCGTCCCCGGCGGCGGCCGCGGATCCGAGCCCGGTGATCGCCGCACCGAACCCCGTGAAGATGCCGCAGGTGTCCGCTTTAAAGCGACCGGACCCGCAGCAGAACGGCGGCGAGGCGTTCGTCAACTGCGACGGCACAGTGGCCGAGGCCCCGCGGATGAAAAAGGTAACGTGAACCAACGGTCCCGTAATAGAGCTCGTTTCGTACCGTTCGCAGTCGTGTGTCATTGTGCGGCGATTATTATGGCCTAACAAACCTCCACGAGTTCTGCAACAGCTGTAGATCTACCGTCATATATCACCCAACGACCAGAAGAGGAACCACCGAAGGGTTTCACCGGGTTTGTTGTTTGAACGGATCCCTCGTACCCGTGTGCGTCCGTGTGTCTCCGGCGACTGTAAGAGGTCCGCAGTGCGCGTGTCGTGCGTTCATTTGGGGCAAAACGCGATTTGCAAACGTCTCGTGTGTCAGTAACGCGTTATAAAAACAAGAATTAAAGTCTGAAAGTGTGTTAAACACAGTGCAATGTAGTAATGTTTATTCCAATCTCAATTCAAGTTACCATGAAGTGTTACCGAAGTGTACAGTCTGATATGATCATGTGAAAAGTCTGTAGATATAGTCATCTATTTGTGGCTTGTGATTAGCTGTGAATACTCTTAACATTAATATTGTGCTTGTGGTTATGGATATACTTAGTCACAGTCTGTTATGTTTAGGTTTCTTTAGGTGTGTGTACAGCTGGGCTCTACAAAATACAGATACTTCTTTATTTCCTGTCTGAATTTTAAACGTTTGCTCCCTGTTCGAAAACAATGTTAGAATTAATTAATGTAAACCATAAATATTTTTTGACTTATCCACCCTGTCTGTTCTCTGGAAGGGTTTGGTATAGGCTGTGTTCCTAATGAGTCTCTTTTGGTAAAAGAATATATTCGCCATCTGCATCTTTGCTGGCATGCGCAAATACAAGACAAAAACCTGGATGGAGAGAAAAATGCAGTTTAGCAAATTTATGACTAATGTAAAGCTTTAATTTTAATATTGATGGACTGCAAAACAAGCCACAGCTTGATATTATGAGTAATAGCAATAGCAATAACAATGTGGCCTGCAGGAGATCTTTAAATTTATTCTTTGTCATAAATAGTTTTAACAACTTTAATGGTTTAGTTCATTCAAAAATGAAATTTCAGTCGTTATTTTCTTTGAACGTCACATAATTTTACTTGTAATTCAACTTTTTTGGGATAAACTTTAAGGCCAAACACAGAGTTTATATTTAAAAGAAGAGTCTATAATTTCAGGCTTTGTTGAATATCTACTGGCAGTGTGACTCTGGAACTCCTGTGGACAGCAGTGGATGAACTTATGTAGCTCTGAATTATCTGAAGTTGGTTTGGCGACGTCCCAGAAATTCTCTTAGCGCAGACACAGTTACGCCACTCAGCTATGCCGCTCAGCGGTGTCTTGATGCTTTTATTGCAACTGCTGTTTTTTTTAAGCTGTGACTCTAGCAGATCTTTTTCTAAGAAAAGCCTGTGTTGATCTCTTAGGCTCCTATAACGCATGCTGACTGTACAGGGAAAGTGTGTTACATCACATCTCTGATGTGCACTAGAGGCAGGAAAAAAGCAGCATTTTTACGCAGCGAGATGTCTAACCCGTAACAATGTCATTATATGGGCTGTAGTTTGTGTCAGGTTTTAATGGTTCTCCCCCCGTGACCTTCAGGCACTGGCAGAGACTGGAGAGATTACACACTGGAGAGTTCACTCTTCTCATCGCTGTTTCCGTGGCAGCGAGAGGGCTGGCGTTACTCTGGCATGAGATGTGAGGTTTGTGCGTACTGAGGTTATGTCACTAAGTTACCGTTCCCAGCACGGTTATGCCGTATAACGAGCTTTTTGCGTCACGCGAACAGTCGAGGAAATGTTTTACATGACCTGTAGGTGCTTCACCATGTGGTTACCGTTAATTATGAGTTTATTCGTTTTATAATACAGCTTGCTATTTGTAAGTTGTATTAGCTATGTTTGTACTGTAATTGTTTCTAATAAACTGTTATTTATACTGCTTTATCACACATTATAAAGGCAGTATAATATTGTATATCGTACGATATAATATCGTTAAATATAACTTGAATATTCTCGGTTTATTCAATAGTTGTTTAAAGGTTATATTTAATAATGAAACATTATTATATTTTAATCTGAAGGCTTTATTTATAACACACTATTTCAAACTTAAGCTGTATCTTTTATAGTATCTAGGCCTCATATTTGTAATTTCTTGCCTTGTGGTCAAAATGGGGCTTTGGAAACCCTGTTGCTTTCCCCTGCTGTGTTCCACTGCAGAGATATCCTGCTGATACTTCTGATATATGTGCTCTGTTTGGCAGAACTCACCAAGTTCCCATGACTCGTGATGGCGTCTCACTCTCGGGTGAGTCAGAACTTGTGTGACAGCCGTGTCTCTTCAGATCACCAGCTATTACCCTGAGGATGTGGCATACCAATATAGCTTTCTTTACTGCAGTTTTTTACTTTATCCTGTTCATCTTGACTCCCCCCATTTCTCTTCTGAGGGAGTTTGGAAACACGTCAAGGAGTCTCGAGGTACAAAGCGCAATCTCGTCAGACCGTCTCTGTTCTTAAGTTCCTCGTGGCTTGTGAAATAAATGGCTGTCGAAAGGCAAACATTTGTCACTATGATGTGAAGTTTCATAACTTTGATTTATGGTGACGTGGAAACGGACTGACAAAAACGCTCGAATTTTTGGAAAGCATTACCTGGCCCTTTCTCTCTTTATATAATGAAAGCGACCAAATGGCATATTCTGAATCATCTTTGTTTGAGGAACAGGACGAAATTCCACAGAAGAAGTCTTGTGGTTTTGGAATGACATTGGGCTGTGTAAATGATGGCATATTTTTGGGTAAACTGTTTCTTTAAGAACTTCCGAGGACCACACGTGTGAATAAAACAGAGTGATACGTTTTGAGAAAGTGCCCCTCACAGTCAAGCACTCAAGAACGTGGTAGTCATGGAGACCGAAGTTATGAGGGAGTAACTGTGCTCTACCTCAGACTGTATGTCTTGTACCGTCACTTTAATGGGCTCGACTGAGATTTGGCTTTTCCTCAGACAGTCTTACCCGCACCACAGCAGGGCCTGTTCACCTGAGGTCACCCAGAGTCTGCTGAAGTATCTTAATGACTCCAGGTATTGCGAATGAAAGCAGTGGGTAAAGTGAGCCAGCCAGCCAGCCTAACAAACACAATATGCCAACTGGCTGCTTCTGTCAACAGGAATTGGAGCTCCCAAAGATTTGTCTTCCCTCTCTGTCTATGGCCTGTGCTTTTATAGCCCTCAAAATCAATGTTCATTCTATTCTCTTAGGTGTAAATTACAGGGGTAGTTCACTAACAAATGAACATTTATCGATCATTTACTCACCCTCATGTCATTCCAAACCTGTATGACTTTCATTCTTCTGTGGAACACAAAAAAAAGATAGTTTGAGAAATGTGTCAGTGGTTTTGTGTCCACACGGTGGAAGTCAATTGGTGACATTGGTGTTTGCTTATTAACATACTTATAGATACAAAAATATCTTCTACTGTGTTCCTGTGCAGGTTTGGAATGACATGAGGGTGTGTAAATGATGGAAGAATGTCCATTTTTGGGTGCCCTATCACTTGTAGTGTGTTCACGTTTAGCGTGTTGCTATCTGTTTTTCCGTTTCTGATAAAACCTGCAGCAGAGATAGCTTTTTGTGTACTGCGGATTTGTGAGTCGTGATCTGTGACTTCATTCTGCGTTAACACAAGTAAAAAAACCTAGTCAAAAAGTATTACTTAGACAATTTTGCTGGAGGCAGACAGCTGTTGCTAGCTTCTGTGCTTACTAGCTGGTTCTTTATTCCTGCACATTCTTGTTGTTCAGTTGTTAAGCTTTGCTTCCGAGGGCTTGCGAAATAAAATCCCGTAAGAACTTTTTAATCCCGTCGTTTATACATTTGTTCGTTGAGTGCATTTGAGTGCATTTGTAGTGAATGTGCACCAATTGTGCAAGTGGTACGAGTGAAATATTAAACCTGTTAGTCAGAAATGTGCCACTGAATAAATAAACAACAGCTTTTCCACTGACAATTTGGCCTTCCATTCAACCGGATTGATTTATGTGGCCGAACATTGAGTAGATGATTTCTAATGGAGTTCGTGTTGACTGCTGCGTGTTAGTGTACAGCTGGGCCTCAGGTTTATCACGTAGTTAACCGGTGGACAACACAGGTGCAGGGTCTACGGCGAAGGAATGCGTCGGAATGCGACCCCTGCACCAGCCCCTCACAAAGAACCTTCATTGTGTTTAAAAACTGCAGCGTCATAACGGGGACAAAATGCCACCCTCCTCTCAATTTCATTTCCTTGCAGCTACAGCTCAAAAAAAGACAAAAACAACAGACTCAAATCACAGATGTTGTAAAACAGTTCGATTGTGACCATTATTCTAATTTTACCAGTGTGGTTTGCCTCAGATTTCACACATTTCCCTTATTTTCATTTGACACTACATGGACAGCTGCGCTGAAAGATGTTTTTGAAACAACAAACTATTAATTTATTAAACAGATTTTAAGAAATAATGCAAACCTAAAAATGTTCCTTATGACACGCTTCAGTTTTCTTAATGATATATTTTGGTCAGGGAAATATCTGTTTGCAGTAGTCTGTCCACAAACCTGTAATTTCACCCTTCAGCTGTCTTTGTAGTGTGTATATAAATCCAAATTGCAGTCCGTCATTTTCAGAGATCAAAGTGAAGCCCAATTTCTGGGTTTAATGTGTCTGATCTAGAGAGGAGATGAAAATAGGTTTCTGTATGGAGTTGAACTGACTTGTTACTCTGTCCGTAATGAAGTCACATGTTTTTAGCTGAGAACTCTGATCAAAGAGTTTGGGACAGGCCGTTCGTCCAATAGCACAGCGTTTGTGACTGTTGCTTTCCATCCTTTTTATACTGGTAATGACAGAGAGGTTCATTAGCAGTGTGGTTTCATTGACTTGAACAGACCACTGACCCAGAACGTCATTTCCGAGCTTCATTTGTGGATCGATTGATTGATTAGCTGATTGATTAGTTGTTGATTTGCTTTGCTTGGCTTTCAGTGAGCATCACAGGGCGTGATGTCACTCCCCCACCCTCGGCCGTGTCGTAAGCAGAGTGCATCATGGGAAAAAGTCACTGCTTTGAGATTCCCAGCCTCTGTGACTCAGCATACAGGTCACTAAGTTAATACCTGCTAATGCTAAGCTTTGATATTTGCTGCACTGTATATCAGTTTGTTTGACGTGAGATACCGAAGGTCAAATACCTCGTAACAATTGCATGTTGGGTTCCTCTCTTCGCTGTAGGCCAGAGCAGTCAGAGGAGTCAGTTTTGCTGCAGGGTGTTGTTGTGCTTTAACGCTCAACTCGTACCCTCGTGCGTATCTCTTAGTGTCTGAATGCGAGTGTTTTTCTTCCACATCGGTGCTGATTGAGTTCTTTCTCTTCGTGTAAAACATCTTGTATTAGAAGATTAGAAAAAGAATCAGAACCATCGTGAGTGATCTTCAAGCTGCAGTCTGTAACTTTTTTGTTGCTTAAAAATGAACCGTAAATCAGTTAATGATTTTAAGGATATTTACCATATAATATTTACTAATAAGGATTTATAATTTGAGATGTCAGGTCTGATTTTTTGGAAAACATGGGAAACGTAACTGCAATTTCATGTTTCAAACAGAGATGGCGGTAGAGAGGCACACGTTGCAGATCGCAGTTTAAATGCGTGATTGTGTGCTAGCACGAACATTCTGGGTTAACAAAAGTCTCTAAGCACTGATATGAGCTCTTACTGTCAGTTTCTGCACTGCGTTTTCTGGATCTGTGTGTTCTGTTCTGAATTGAATTCCCTGTAGCTGTTGTGGATGGCTTTTATTTTTGATGTTCTGTTGCTATATTTGTTGTCAGGCAGGAGATGAGCTCTGCTTAGGGTTTGCGAGTGTTCTTTTGCTCTCAGGCATTGAGCACTGTATCAGGCACTGAGCGCTGTGCTCTTATGAATTAAGAATCGGCCCATGGCTTGCGTAATAAGACCCTTCTCATTTTCTTTTCCTCTCTCCCTCCCTCCCTCCCTCTCGCTCTTTCTCTCTCCCCACTACCTTCTCAAAGTCAATTTTAAGGAACCAGAGGCCCCAACACAGTCCGAATTTTGTGTTTTTTGCTGAACTGTGTTCAGAATCGATGTGCGTTTGCAACACATTTCCATAATTTGCGTGCTTCTCATAAAAGACAGGATATTATCTGGTAGAGGGGGAGCCTGAATTGTACAAAGTCTGGAATGTTCTAGAATCACAGTGTAAACAGTTTCAGGTTCATTATAATTTTGCATGATCACGCATAACAAATAAGGTCCAAGAACAATTATTCTCGCATCACCTGTGGTCAATGATGCACTGTGTTTAGGATAAGTTTAACAGGATAAGTCGAACATCTAACAAGCTGAACGTGGACGCGGGCATCTGTGTGTGTTTACACATTTACAGGCCTGAGTAAAATCAGATTTATGATTTTTTTATGAACCTATATTTAGACGGACAGAGATGGTTGTCGAATCAGAAATAGGTTTATTGTTCATTTCTCTGCTTTAAAGCACAACAGATGTTAGTAAGGGATGGTGTGTTTGTATGGTCGAACGGAGCGAACAGTTTCATTTCGGCTGTCGTTTTCCAGTTTTCCCTGCTCGTAGCGCCGCGACGGTGACCTGATTCTCACTTCTGTAAATAACAGCCGCTCATCTTTCTCAGATCTTTAGCTGCGAGACGATCATTCTGGTTCATTTATATAAAAGGATTCGATGACAAGACCGGGCTGGATTCAAGACTTATTTGTTAAATGAACCGTGAACTGGACTGTTTGTTTGTCACAACAGCTTGTTTTGCCTCTTCTGTCTTGAGATGAAGCCCAGTGTGAAAGAATACACTGAGCGTCTAAACCCAAATATACAGAGGAACAGAATGAACATCACACACTCTCGTCATTTGTGCTTAGTCAGAACACCAGCAGCTGGTACAGAAATAGAGGCCTTTTATCAAAGCACCTCTAGATAGAGATTATCACTGAGGGCAGAACAGGGAATTGCAAGACCCGGGCGTGCAGGGACCGATTCCTTCTAGCAGAAGAACAGAGAGGTTTCTGTCCAACGCATGGCCTTTGTAGGCGAAGTGTCAGCCCTTCAAGCGGACAGTCTTTTTATACATCTTTTCATAGTCTCTTTTCGTAATTCTAGTTTTTGTGAGCTGAAGAGGTTGTTTTAAAAGTCAATTCAGCTGTCAGAACAGAAAAGAGGAACTAGAATAGAATATAACATCGTTATTGTTGTGTTGTTGTGCGTCATTGGTTCTCAACAGGGCAGGATTACCAAGCAAGTTTACTGTGACATAACTGGGCACATAGCCAAAAAAAATCTTTTTTCCTTTTCTCTTCCAGTGAAGCAGAAGGTCTGTGTTCAGAGTGCATTGTTAATATGATGTAACCTTAATATATCGTTTATGTTAGGTATGAACTGCACAAGAGACACAAAGCAAGAAGGCAACATTATAAAGGTTTGTACAGGAGCCAGAAGTCTGACAGACACCTAGAGATCTTTATAACTGCTCTGTTCATTTCCATTACCATCCTTCAGACTGGTTTCTGTTTACCAGTCTGTGTTGAGTTTACGAGGCTTAAGACACTAGTAAGCTAACCTCTGTGGTTCAGTGCTTAACCGGGTTTCAACACTTCATTGTTGGAAAGTTTAAACTCTTTGCCAAGCCCAGTGATATATTGTTCTTGTGGGAATAAAATACTATTATTTTGTGGCTGTGGGATACTAGGAAAAAGGGAAGGCTAAATTCCAATAAATGGTAAGCCAGTATGTCAGGTGTGTTATGCGTTGCGGCCGCATATGCGTTCAGACATGCGTCATCCAATGCGATGTGTCATCCGAGCAGGCAGCGAATTACCCGTCACACCTTACAGAGTTCAAATCCACAACAATTACAGTAGATCAGTCCACTGAAATGTGCTCTTGAGTTATGGATTATCTCTGCTTGTATACTGCTCCCATGTTAAGCCTAAGTGGTGAGTCATTCGTTATAGTCAAAGAATATTCCCATACCTACATACACGAGCTAACTTGTGTAATTTACTAGCGGAGATGTTTAAAGGGTCGTTGCAAAAGCTGGTTTGCTGATTAAACGTCCTCAAATGATCTTCGGTATCTGTTCCACGCGCCACTCTTACTTCTCTTGCTGCCATTGGTCAGAGTTGCCTGCCATGTATTACATTACCCACAATGCACCATCTTGTGACTGTAAAAAAAGTTAGTGGATACGAGTCCAGGTCATTTAGTGGCTTGTACAGCTTGTTGTGTAGGGCTGAAAATGTCAAATAGGAAAGGATGAAGATGGTTTGTGAAACTTTGTGTAAACTGTCAGAGAGTGAGGGAGCGCAGATATCTGCGTATGTCAAAGTGAGGCTGTGAGGCTCTTAACGGATGAAAAATAGACAAAAGAACTGTTGACTTAACTGCTGACTTCATTCAGCTTGTTGTTTTGGGCTCCGCTGGTGTGTGACGGAAACTCCCCAACCCAAAATAACATTAAGTCTATAGACCCATTGAGCTAATACTGCGCAGCATCGGGGCCAGGTAATACAGTCTTAAAACCCACAGTGAATCCATATCTTCACATTGCTGTATTTGCTCATTTTCTGTTGATTTCCCTCCTGGTATAATGAAAAGTTTAGCATGTGAGAGAAAGCATCATGTTTTTTTCCTCAGGAGAGCCGTGACTCTTTCTGCTGCAAAAAAGCTTTCTATCAATTTATTAGATTTTTGGCTCTTGAGTTCCTCTGTAGCTTTTGTTTGTAGACAGGAGAAAAAATGCTCTGTGGTGTTTAAACATTTTGTTGATCTTAAAAGCTACTTTTTCCGAGCAGTGTTTACTTGTGAAATGCAGACCGCAGGTGTCTCTGTTCTCTGGAGGCCATTTTTTCCTGTCCTGTGTTGCTACAATCACCTGCTACGAACCAGCAGTAATGCTAATCTCCTCTTATTTGCGGTTCTTACCTCCCAGGTGATGAATTTCCTTGTTTCTTACAGCGATTATGCAACAGCGTGTGTGTCTTTGTGACCTTTTGTCCTGGAGTAAATTCCAACCTATCACATCTTGTGAAATTTCCAAGTGTCCTTGTTTACTGTTTCTGAGCTCGGTGTGATATGGGGACCTTTCGAGCCATCGCGTCCTGGAGGTCTTTCTGCAATGACTTTCCCCTCAGAACAAGATCTACACTTGATCTACAATTGAGGTCTTAGATATAAGATTAAACTTGCATTTGGCCAAGTTTCTTCTGTTTATAGCTTTGGCCTTCATAAATCACTGACTGCTACATAGACTTGAAGTGCAGCTTTGATTGCCCTGCCTGCCAGTGCCACCCTAATGCTGGTGCAATTGCCAGCTGGTTTCCACAGTGGCATAAATAAGCAATCCCCCTGGCACACCGACAATGGCTTTTATCATTGTGACAGCAATCTGAGAAAGTGTCTCCGCAGGGTCAGGTATTGGGCCCGCTTCTGTTTGCCTATTTCTCTGAACCTGCATTTCATCAGTGCAGGAAATGCGTGTAGCGTTTAAGCGCAAGTCATTTAAAGTTAACACGCATCCGTAATGTATAGAGCAGTAAAATGGTATGATTACAACATGAGAATTAAAGGGGGTCGCTTCCTGTTGCGTGCTGCCCATGTTATGTTCGTCCGGTACAGTTAAAGTACTGGACATTTTGGCGCAAGGTTAGTTGTTCATTAAAGATATATACAACGCTGTTTTAGAATTGATCCAAAAAACAAAAAATATTTTATAAGAGAGCATGATTTCGGCATTTGAAATGACCTTTGTGTGTCTAATCTGTAAAATGTAGTTTAGGTAGGCGGCTCACTATGATTTGGAACATAGCCACAATCTAATGGTTATCCTTGAAACATCAGAAACACGATTCAGCGTTTTAACAATTGACCGATGAAGTCATCCTCACCCCGCAGCGTGGGCTGTGTTTGTGAGCACATCGCTGACTCTCTTTTCTCCGTGACAAACGTGCTAAAACCGGACTGCGAGCGTCTGGACATCCATTCCCAGGAAATCCGAGTGTCTTCTCTCGAACTGTCTCTTAATCAACTGAGCTCTCCGCAGTGTCACTGTTAACATGCTGTGAGCGTCCAACTGCCTCTCTCTCTCGCTCTCTCTCTCGCTCATGTTATTTTTCTCTGTTACATAAGTCATCTTTTCGTGGAAGCGCTGCTCATGTGGCCAGATTTTCTCCTCCGTTACATTTAGCCGTTGTGTCTTTCTCAAAAATGACCTTTTTTCTCCTGTTCGATTCTTAAATCCATTTGTTTTATCTCTGCGAGCATTTTGTGTCATTCAGAAAGAAAAGAACATGACACAAATGCTCATATCTCAAAGTGTGTGTGTGTGTGAGTGTGTGTGAGTGTGAGTGTGTGTGTGAGTGTGAGAGTGTGTGTGAGTGTGTGAGTGTGAGTGTGTGTGAGAGTGTGTGAGAGTGTGTGTGTGAGTTTGTGTGTGTGAGTTTGTGTGTGAGAGTGTGTGTGAGAGTGTGTGAGAGAGTTTGAGAGTGTGTGAGAGTTTGAGAGTTTGAGAGTTTGAGAGTGTGTGAGAGTGTGAGAGTGTGTGAGTGTGTGTGTGTGTGTGTGTGTGAGAGAGTGTGTGCCTCTGAAACATCTGGGCAATGTTTGGTCATCCAGATGGACAGTGTCACCCCAGATCTTCAGGCCTGAAGGTACATCTGGTCAGTTTTTTCTTCAAGGTCATCTAATGTCTTGGTGGAGCAGCAGTTTAAGGAGAATGCAGTTGAATTCAGGTTAATTAATGTTGACATGTTTATTAAACTGTGAATCATAAATAAAAAAATCTGCTTTAAATGGCACTGACATTTGACGGTAACTCAGCAAAACGTTAAGTGTATAAGTGTTAAACACCACAAAGGAGTCAAAATATTATCACAAATATTTATAACACAAATATTCAATATTTTCATTTTCAGATCCGTGTAGGTCAAGCGGCCTGTGCTGTATGTTTTAGATGACCGAGTAAGAAGTCTTTTTTACTGGAAATGTGTACAGTCACACAGTTTCCTAAGCACACTGTCACTGTTGTGAGAATAAAACCTGGAAATCATACAAGAATTTTTCCTCTAAAACGTTTTCCTGCTCATACACTGAGCAGGTTGTCTCAGTTTTCATAAATTGCACCATTATACAACAGCATCAATATGTCTTCTATATATAACAGTGTTGTAAACTAGATTGTGATGCTGAGGTGAATTGGGGTGGGG
>JAZGTJ010012492.1:0-15826 GCA_036877575.1 Botia almorhae
GTGTGTGTGTGTGTGTGTGTGTGTGTGTGTGTGTGTGTGTGTGTGTGTGTGTGTGTGTGTGTGTGTGTGTGTGTGTGTGTGTGTGTGTGTGTGTGTGTGTTTAAATGCGATTAAATGAAGGATTTTGTGAGTCTCTGAGACACAAGCTCTGCTTTCTGGGTAAAGGGCTCACACAGACACATCCAGAGCACACACAAATGAACACAAACACACACTGCTGCAAGTGTGTGTATAAAGTTCTTTGTTTACAGCAGCAGCAGCTAATAAAGCCATAAATAAGAGCTCAAGGTAATCAGCTGTGAGAACACACACACACACACACACAATCTGTATCTAACTTGTGGTGGTTTGTTGCAGCCACCATAAGAGCTGTCCAACCCAAACAATGACGACTGTTCGGATCTGACCCCTCTGCCAGCAACCTGAGACAGAGAGAAGGAGACTGACATAAGGAGAAAGACAGATGGAGAGACAGACGGAGAGAGACAGCTCGTTTTCTTGTAGAGGTAAGAAAGTGTGTGTGTTTACAGTAAACAGTGAGCTGTGAAACTTACTCTCCCCCAGCAGACTGACATCTAACTTAAAACACTTAACACATCTGCTGTCAGACACACACACACACCTAACAGCCATCTGCACATTTACCTTTGGGCTCAAAATCCAGAAACCCAAAACACACATGCACGCCTGCTTCTTTAGTTTCACACAGATGCCAGACAGCTGTGTGTGTAGTTGTGTCTTGCTTGGGTCTATCGATGACATCATCTATCAGTTCCTCTCATAGCTTGTTACTAAGACAATATAAATTGTCTTAGAAATCTCACTCTGATCACACACGTCACTGTGCCCTGGGGAAAATATCTCTCCGTCACTGTTCTTCTCATTCGTCTGTTTAAAGTGGGACAACATTAATCACTGACGCTCCCTAACAGACACGTGACCATAACATCAACTGAAAACAGATCTGCAGCCAAATGTTATAAAAGATGCCTTACAAAATTATAAACGTGCGACTTTGCAGTTGTTTTCTTAAATGTATTTGTTGTCCATATACTCATTATAATTTTTATAGTGTTGTCTGGTGTAAAACTGATATTTTTTACAGGATATTTTGTCTATGCTGTTTTACAATTAAACAGAGTCTGTTTATGTATTGCACATTCATATTCAAGCATGCATGAATGTATGCATACACATGTACACATAAACCTTGACAATATTTCCTTTATGTTGTTATTATTGAGATTTGTGGTTGTTGTAATCTCATCTATTGTTCTCTTTAGTTTGTAGTTATATTAATTTTGTGTTTTAATTTTGTAAAAAAATACTGATTTGGTTTAGCCCTTTGAGCTTTTTGCCTCTTCCTACACTGTATATATTTTTATATAACTGTATATTATTTTTAATCTGTGCAAAAAAACATAATATTCAAGAATTCATATTCAATATGCTGAAGCAGTGTCACATGACCTCTGAAATTATGAGACAGATGAGAAGGATTGTTTTAAACACTGTGACTCTCACCTCATCACCTCCTCAGTGTTCTGGGATCTGACAGCATCCAGAAGACCTTCAGCTGAGGAGACAAACACACACATGAATTCAGTGAGCTACACTATAGAGCTCAGCTGTTCCCTCTCATTCAGAATGATTTATGAGACTCATGTCCTGTCATGTAGAAGCTTCATGTAGATTACAGGTGTATATAAATGTGCAGGTGAACTTACAAACATTTACTGTAAGTAACATTTCTGCATACTAGCCAAAATGTTGGTGTGTTTGTCAAAAACAAGATTATGCGAAGAATTGAATTTGTCCCTCTAATATATAGTGGTGACGTTTCAGTGTGCCATTAAATTATTAGGTTTAATTAACTTATTAATAGGTTAAGGTGAATAGATTCAGCAAAACAAATGTGTTTATGTTTGAGATTAAATACAATCAAATACAAAATGACAGCAGTCACTGAAATAATATACAGTACAAATATTTTGATTGTCCTTTATTTTGCTCTGATGAAGTTGAACTCAAGCACACGTGTCTGCAGACATCTGATCATGTGTCCACCTGGTGTGTGCCAAATTTTTAGTTGCCCATAAGGAAACATGCTTACAAATCATGCAGAATGATCTACAGATGAAAATCTAAAACAGCAGCAAGTTTTCTGTGAGGGTTGGGTGTAGGGGTAGTGTAGGGGGATAGTATTAAAACCAGTACATCTATGAAATGTCCCCATAAAACATAAAAGCCCAGCGTGTGTGTTTGTGTAATTGTACCTCCTCCGTCATTGTCCTTTTTTACGCAGAAAACGAGTGTTGCTGCTAAAGTGACGCCCGCGGCGGCATCAGACCTGCTCCCACCGCTCCGCGCCACCCAGCTGCTGCTGCGGCCCTCTAGACTCGTGCGCCACCTGCTGGCCAGCTCGTGCTAATGCACGTGGACTGCGCGCGCGCCACGCTCTTTCTGGACGCGCACAAGCCGCTTGCCACCAGACTGCGTCTGCGTCTGCGTCTGCAGCGTGCGGCGCGGCGACCTTCGCATCAGCACGCGCGTCGGCACTGAGGACAGAAACATCGCGACCGTCCGAACTGACTTTTAACTGAAGGTTAACCGGTTCTGCTGTGAGATGAAACCGCAGTGTGTTTTAATGGTCACCGGCAGCCGGGTAAAGCGTTTCATATTAGAACACCAGCGTAGAAATGTGCATCCGGTAAACGCATAAAAATCTGTGATGCGCGCGACAGGGAATCATGGGAAAAGTAGTTTATAACGGCCGCCGGCTGCAGTGCACGCACTCATGAAACAAGAACTGTGCCGTTTTGGACTGGTACTATACTAATGTACTTCATGTACGATAATAGCAGGAAAAATACCATGTGCTTTGGGCTTGAATCTTGTTTTTGGAAATGATCAATATCAGTGATTCAATGATTAATATATATATCATTGATCAATCAATGATTCTATATATTACATGACATGAATTTTCCACTGATTCCACTTACTTACTGAATGGAACCCAATAGGATTGTAATAGGGAGGAGGGTCAGGGAGAGAGAGATGTGCGTTAGCGTTTAGATTCATCAGCTGCTCGTGTACAGTGCATATAGCCCTAGAGCTCATAACCTGAAATCACTTTTTGTGTCAAGATACAGATTTTAGTGGATGTTTGTGACCAGTAAGTCAGACATGAACATGATCTTCAGGTTTAGATCATGCAGTTCCAGTGCTGATGTCATTAAACATAAACATACACACTAAAACATTGAAAGGCGGGACAATAAATCTGTTTGAATGTACCTTGAGTGTGGAACGTCCATTTTTTCGGTCTGAAACTTCAGGATTTGCAGCTTCTTGTTCTTTTTCTAGAAGTCTCTTAAGCACAAGTGTGAGAAACCTGCTGCTTCAGCTAGATCAAAGTCTACAGGAGTGATGAACACTAATAGGTGCGCCCTGCCCTCTCCTACCTCATGGCCAATAACTGCCTTACGGTCACCATGACCTTTCCTTATGGACATCACCACCGGAATTCACAGTTGAAGATAAACGCTTTCAATCTTTAACGTTCTCCGTTTCATGACTGCTTAAAAGAAGGTAAGGCAGTCATGATATAATTGATACAATTCGGATCGAAAACTTTTAATGAGTTGCGGACGACTGCACACGCATCAAGTGTGTCACTGTAAAAACTCAATGACATATGTACACAAACTGAATAACAAAAACTTTACCGTATGCGTGTACGTGCGTGCGTGTCCGGCAGCTGGCGGAACTGACGTTATCAGCAGTTGTTTCTGCTCGGAGCTTCTTTCAGTGTAGCACCAACTTCCGTTGTGTTTACGTTTGAATTTCCTTCTCTTTTGCAGGTAAATATTGATAAAAACTCAAATTATATGCGGTAATCAGTACTGTGTATACACAAATAAATACGCGCAAATTACGAACAAACTACAAATTACATGTGCAAACGGGGCGTTTGGGGCGAGTCTATTGCGTCGTTTATACGTTTGTGTTATTAAGCGTTTTATTACAGATAAATGCAGTCTCACGTGCATGTTTAATACTGACACCGTGTGTTTCTATATATCTTATCACAGTACTCTGACCTGTAAATTATTTTTGCACACATTAACATTATGTAGTCTGCGTCATTTTCAGTTCCTATTTAGTTCGTTTAATGCGATTGAACGTACAGTTCAGTTCTCTGTGTTTTATCAATAATATAACAATAACAATAAAGCCACTCTGATTCTAAATAATGAAAATAATGACAATACCACGATACTTACATTTATCGTCCAAAGTACATAGTATGGTGTGTTTAAAAAGACAACATCATGCGTGTAGTAAGTGAGATGATCATGAACGTGTGTGTGTGTGCTCGCGCAGACATGTCCACACTCTTCCCGTCTCTGTTCCCACGTGTGACCGAGTCTCTCTGGTTTAATTTGGACCGACCGTGTGTGGATGAAGCTGAACTACACCAGCAGGAGCAGCAGCACCAGACGTGGGTCAGTACCACGCTGTGTGTGTTCGCCGGGTGTGTGTTCGCCGGGTGTGTGTTCGCCGGGTGTGTGTGTTGGACATTTGTGTTTATGAAGCTTCATGTCTTCAGTTACAGAATATTGCAGAAAAAGACAACAACCTGATGCCCATCGGTCGGCCGATCTTTGAGGTGAGTGTCACACAGACAAGATACATTAAATACACAGAAAAGACAAAAACATTTCTTTTTACCTTTGGCAAGACCTTTGATGAGGAAGAGGAAGAAGATGATGAAGATGAGGAGGACAGTGAAGAAGATTCAGAAGATGATGAAGACATGCAGGACATGGATGATATGAACATCTACAATGAGTTTCCTGATGATGGAGAAATCAATGAGGTCAAGACACACACAAAATTCTCCAAATATCAAAACCACAAATATTTTAAAATACCTGTTTGATTTTATTTTTCATTTGGTCACAATGATAAACCATTTGAACAGTGTTTTCTGTTGGCATGAATATGATTGATTTGACTGTTTCACTTCAGTTTTGAAGAGATTTGAGTTTTGATTTTAGGTGAATGATGTGAGTGTCGCTCACTGACAGGTCGACATGGAGGGAGCTGATCAAGATCACGACCAGTGGATGATCTAGACCACATGCATTCTCTGAAAACACCAGCCTGGAGCTACAGACGTCTGATGATCTCTGGTGTTGTTTATCAAAAGGCTTCACGTGTGACAAGATTATTTTTTAACCGAGAATGTTTATACTCAACAGCTGCTGGTTACTGACAGCATGTGTGTGAGTTTGTCTCAGGAGATCTTCAGTTCCACACACAGATCACAAGCTATTTAGTCATTAGTGTACAGTCTTTGTGCACACACACACGCACACTCAACTTTAGTCTGTATTTAAATGCAAAACTTTGTTTCATGTCAGTCAGATAAAAACTGACTAAAGTATTATTCTGTGGTTCCTTGTGGCGTGTCCATTTGTGAGAGTGTCTGTTTCTGAAAGTGTGTGTGTGTGTATAATCACCTTTGATGCCTCGGTCAGTTTGTGAAATGTTTGTATGTTTGTTTTTATTTGTTTGAAGATCCTAACTGCGACTGAAAATAAATTTATAGTGAATTGTTGATCTTGTTCAGTTGTCAATTACTCATTTTTCTATCCCATGTAAATAACAAGCGGTTTCTATTTAAAATAAAGGCTTAAAGCATTAGTTCACCCCCAAATCTGTCACTTTATTCCGAGGAAGGTGAGCTCGGCCATCCCATCGCGGATTCCGCGGATGTATTCCAGCGTGGCCCGGTGAACTCTGACGTCATACAGGCCTGAGCGCCGCGCGTGACGGAGAAAGTTTGGGGCTCCGGGGAAAATGACGTTGTCGGCGACGATGAGAGACCCTTCTCCGAGAAGACCTGAGCCCTCCAGCAGCTGCAGGTCGGGCAGGTAACAGCGTTTCCAGTGATCCATGAACACAAAGTCAAGACGCTCCACGCCGAAGTCTTCACGCAGGCGCGGAATCACTTCATCTGACGGGCGTGCGATCAGCTCCACCTGCCCCCACACAAATCAACAAAACATGTTTATTCAGAGGTGTAGTTTCTGGGTCAAAAACTAGCTACAAAACAACCCCCAGTATTGATACAGTGATTAAATCATATGTACAGTTCACACTGCAACGCCCCAATATTCAGACAATCTCCACCCCAGAATTGATCACGTGACCATGTGTTTTTCTGTGGCCTATTTCTCTTGGCCAACACAGTTTAACATCATCTTTTGAATTTGACCTGTTCACAGCCCATCTCACATATATTTACACACACAATACTGAATTTTTGTGTATATTTACAATTCTCAAAAATTATGAAAGTATATTTATAATTCTCACATATATTTACAATACACAATACATTTTTATTCACTGGCAAACTAAAAATTAACACTTCTCCTACCACATCTTCATCAAAACCTGCCAGACGGATGATTTTCTCAGCCACTGCAGCATTCCGTTCATCCATCTCCACAGAGTAGATCCGGGCACCGATGGGCAGATTGCGGGCGATGCGAACAGTGCTGTAGCCGCAGTGAGTTCCCAACTCCAGCACTGTGAGCGGACAGTGTTCCTGCAGCAACCGGTCCAAAATCTTACCTGCACAAACACTCTGTATGTTAAACTCTAAGCGTCCTACATTGTTTAGTTAAGCAGAATTAAGCACCACTAATGAAAACCCTTTACACTTCAGAACCATTTGACCTACAGACATCAAACCAACTGCAAATAACTCCCTCTACAATATAACAATGACAGAATATTCCCTCTACAATATAACAATGACAGAATATTCCCTCTACAATATAACAATGACAGAATTTTCCCGCTACAATATAACAATGACAGAATTTTCCCGCTACAATATAACAATGACAGAATATTCCCGCTACAATATAACAATGACAGAATATTCCCGCTACAATATAACAATGACAGAATATTCCCGCTACAATATAACAATGACAGAATATTCCCTCTACAATATAACAATGACAGAATATTCCCTCTACAATATAACAATGACAGAATATTCCCGCTACAATATAACAATGACAGAATATTCCCGCTACAATATAACATTGGATATCCCCCTATAATATCCAATATATAAAAAAACTGGAAAACTTCCCCAAATCAGTCATGTGCTACAGAGGGAATACTGTGAGTCAGTTGAATCTGTTGGTTTGACATCTGTAAGTCAAACAGTTCTGAAGTTTTAACGAATTAAGAGTTATACATGCATTTAAAGATCTAAAATTATTATAAAATGTAAATTCCTCAAACAGAACCTTGTACTATGAAATGCAGGGAGCAAATATTAAGGGGGGTGGAGCTTAAAATTTTGAGGATTTTTATCACTTATCCATGTAACAGCCATCAAACACTATGACGAAATCATACATGAATACATGCATCTTTTGTTTAAATAAAATATTCATTATATCCACAACTAGGGTCCCGCCAGTAAATCTCGACCATTTTCACCACTAGGGGTCCCTTTGATAACCAGCAAGTGATATAAAAAATGCACCTTTTTATAAACGCACCTTTCTTTGGCCCAATGTTGCTTATAAACTCAACTTTACTGCACCAGTGGTCGAAGGTGTCCAGGATGCTCTGAGGGTCACCGGGCGTGGCGTGGGTCAGGATGTACTGATAGGCCCGTTCCTCTCGGCTGATGCCCGTCATACAGTCCCGCAGCCGGCGGATCAGAACTGCACGATACAGCAGCACAAAGTAATAACGATAGCGGATGATCAGGGTGAGTAAGAGAGGAAGAAAAGCCAAAGCAATCGCCGGGGAAACCATCTTCACCTCTGACCTGCGACACACACAGTGACAGGTTCACCTCAGGTTATTCTTTATTAACTGATCCACCAGACAAGTCTAAACGCTTATATAAGTCTCATCGCACTCTCCTGAAGTCATGTGATTTAGTGTCTTGTGTCTCTGTAGCACAAATGATGTTTCAGGATGAGAAATGTGTTTAAGTGTTTGTTTCGGTCACTAACCACTATAACCACTATAAACTTTCCTGTAGCTCAGTGGTTAGAGCATGGCGTTAACAACGCCAAGGTCATGGGTTTGATCCCAGGGATTGCACATACTCAGAATCAATGTATAGCATAATGCAAAGTAAGTTGCTTTGGATAAAAGCGTCTGACAAATGCAAAAAGAAAAATGTAATAACAACAGACATAGTGACACTTGACCTAAACTCCACTAATGATTCCTTTTACACTCCACACAGAACAAACTTCCAGCATGTGTGAAAACTACATCAGGAATAAATTCTCATCCAGTTAATGTGGATGTGACAGAACATGTTTAGTTTTCAGAGTCTTCTGTAAGCAGAAGAAACCCAAGACAAGCTGTTCTAAGATCAGTTTCATTTCAACATTAGTGCTGCCTAACACTGACAAACACTTTGTAAAAAGCAAATGATAAACAGGCTCTAATGAAAGACTCACCTGATGCGACAGTCACAGAGATGAACAAACACAGTCTGAAGATGGCAGACAGCTAGAGAAACACTCAGTTACAGTTTCTGTCTGTCTGTGTGAGTGTGACAGGTGCTCAGGCACACCAGTCATGTAGCAGCCAATCAGCTTCTGCTGTCTGAATAATTGATGGATCATGTGTCCTCCTCTTACACTGGCACAGCTGAGGATCCTGACACCCGCGTCTCACCTGGACATCAAGTGACATCACACCTGAACACTGAACATGACTGAAGAAATGACTGCAGAAACACTAGAGTTTAACATGAGCCCAAAACTCAATGGCAAGATATCAGGATGATGTGGCTCGTTGCTATGGCATTGCTATGTGGTTGCTATGGTGTTCTGGGTGGTTGTCAACCCTCCCTGAATTCTGAAGAAGTTTAATATTTAAAGTTTGTTCAAATCTAAAACTAGTATGTGAAGTATGTGATTAAAACCTAATTTTTTTAATTGCAAATAAACTGTATTTTTAGAATTTTACTTACAAAACCATTCCTATGATGATTTACATTTCCCTACTGTCTACAGATGTCAGAGTTTTTAGGACTCACCTGTCTGACAATGAGTTGATAGTTCAGTTTGTTCCGATTGGTCCATTTATCTGCGTGGCACATTAGCAGTCTTGTCTTAGCAGTGCCTGAATCCTGCATGTTGCCCAGGGCAATGTAGGACCCTGTGAGGTGTCCCTCCAGTGCCCGACAAGAGCAGCTTCTGCCCTGCAGCAGCCAGAGGGCGCTCTGCTCCATAGCAACCTGTTGCTCCTGCTGCCCTGCCTCCCAGAGTAGAACATGACTGTGCCACTGCAGCACCACGTGTACATCTTCAGAGAAGAACCAATCCGCAGTCTGACGGCTGGAGAATAACCATTCTCAAGGAGCAGAGATAGCAGACGCATTTACATCAGATAGATGGAAGTGTACTAGTGGTCGACCAATAAAGGTTTTTTTTAATGGCTGAAATTGACATCAACAGACTAGAATTTTAGAATTCATACAAATTTAAAAGAGATGTACACAAAATTTCCTAAATATGAAATTCTTATGTCACACAAAACTGGTTTAAAACATTAAAAAAATAAACCAGAAAATGTTTAGAATTTATAAACAAAGGTAATCGGACTAGTCCAAAAACTGTTCTGACATCCTTCCTATTTTTGCATTTGAGTTCAGTTACCCAACTCTACTGTTTTGTGGCTTTATCCAGTTCAGATATTAAACACAACAGTTCATCATTAAAATGTTAAACATCAGCAGTAGAGACAAATGGAAAGAAATTATGGCTACAGTCCTGAAGACATGACTCACCAAACTGAGCGTGACAGAAGTGCTGCTTGAGCTCAATCTTTCCCTCTGAGTCTGGACTGCAGACCTCGCAGACAACATTCCCTTACAGACATTCTTCCCTTATGAACCTTTGACCACAATCCCCAGCATCAATCACAGTAGAGGACTGGTTGTATAACACACACACACATTATTCATGCGGTGAACTCTGTATGTGTCTCTGCTCAGCTGTGATGTTTAGATGTTTTCAGAGCTCTAGCAGCTGCTCTGTGTCTCTGCATTAAACCCTCAGATGATTGAAGCTTTTCATCTGCATCATGCAGTCATGAATACACACCCTTCTGTGTTTGTTCCACTGAGCTTAGACTGAATATTGAAATACTGAATTTTAAAATACGTCGGGTCTTCACTAAAGAACCACTCAACTTAATTTGTGAAAGAATCATTCGAACGGATTTCCAAACAGATTTTACTGATTCAAAAGAACCGAGAGAAAAAAAACTTCAACATGATGACATCATCCAGACTTTAATTAATTTAAGACACTCTTTTATTTATGTACAGTAAACAAAGAACGCTTTGGCAAAGAACTTAAGTGTAATGGCAACAGAATGGCATTTTTACGCTGATAATAATTAATACAAACAATAAATACAGGATGACTGTCAGTCAGAACAATCTGCATTAAATCAGCTCAGCAGAAACAACACATATCATGTTATTAGGGATTTGTGCAATATTAAATATCACAAACAAAAGCAAGTAGGTGCTCAGACTGAGTGCAAGACAACACATTTCCCAAAAGGAGCAATAAAGTGTATTTGATTCCTCAGATGTCACATTCTAGAGGACAATTAGGGCAATAGGAAGCGACATTTTTGTGTTGAAGAGCTAAAAGTCACTGTATGTATATAGTCTCTCAGAGACTTTCAGCAGAGTCAGTTTTCCATGGGTCTCTGTAACGGTTAAAACGCAGAACCTGACAGTGAAACTGGGTCAGAGCGTGAGGCATCGGTGAGACCTCCTGCCACTCTGAACGCTCACTGTGATACACCTGTACTTCATCTGTCACCTCGTCAGGTGAATAATCTCCACCCAGGATGTAGATCTTATCCTGCACTCCGATGGCACCCGCGTTAAACCCTGCACACTCAAAGGAGCCCTCACCCTTCCACACGCACGAGTCAGGGCAGAAACTGTACACTTTATACGTGGACAGGTCACAGACGTACAGGTTCTCGTTAACGGAAACCGCCTTCACGAGGGTGGCATGGAAAAACTGGCCAAACTCAGCCACTAGTTGGCTCCACTGATCCGTCACAGCATCGTAGCGGAAAAAGCAGTCCAGGGATGGATTAAATGCCTCCGAAGTTTCAACCTCAGAGCCGAGTATGTAAATGATGCTTCCGCAAGCGCTCGCCTCAGGAAAAAAGATTCCTCTGGGCAAAGGACTAACGCTCTTCCACACATGCCTCAGAGGATCAAAATATTCCACATCCAGGACACTGCAGATGCTGCGGGGGCCACAGGTTTTCCCCCCAATAACATAGATGCGGCACAAAGCAGTGACGGACACATGCATGGTCCGAGCACGCTGCATGGGCAGGGCGGGCGTGAAGGTGCTCGACACGGGGCAGTAGCACCAGACTTCATCTGTGGCATCGTGGTGAGGTTCTGCGATGTGTAGGCGCACCGTACGACAACAACTGCCACGACATCCACCACTGATGAAGAGCTTCTCTCCAAAACTGGTGAGGGTCGATCCAGGTAGCTCTGAGACCCGTGCGGCGTGCTGTGGAAGTTCCGTCCAACGGTCTGCATTGATGTCATAGCAGAAAGCGTGACGCATCTCTCCATTTTCCTCCGTTTTGTGGACATAAATGTAGCTGGATGTGGTAGAAGGGCGAGCATCTGTAAACAGCCCACTAAACTCCTGAACATTCACCAGCGCATCTTGAACCACTTTACAACAGCGCTTGTCAGCAGACAACAGCATCTCCGAGCAAGCAGCCGTCTCCAGGACAGCGTGAGGGAGCTGGTGAAGACGCACCTGTGACAGGAGCTCTGGCAGGAGATGCTTGCTTGTCTGCAGGTTGTGTCGAGTCCAGCGCAGGACAGCGTGCAGCGCGCTTTCTTCATCAGGAATGTTGAGAAAATCAGAGGCCAGGCAACGCTGCAAAACCTGCGCTGGCATCTCTAGGAAGTCCGGTCCAGAGGACAGCACATGAAAGTTCTGCGTAACAAAATCAGTGGCGTGACGCAGGAGGCGGGGTGAGCCGTATCCCTCAGCAACCGCTAACAGGTGCAGACAGTTGGAGAGATCAAGGCCTTGGACCAGGAAGTTACTGCAGGTGCTCAACAGGAAATCGACCTGTAAGAAACAGAGCTCTATGCAAATGGGTAGAATGTTGCATCACACATATTACAAATATTTATATACATTTATATATATACAAATATAATTCATTGTTTCCTTCTGCCTGACCTGCAGGAAAGACGCTAGCTGAAACATCATGTCCACGTTATCTTCTGTGATTTCTATCTCACCAGTGTATGCGAAATCCAGGAAGGTGTGAACGGCCTGTGCTGAGAGGTCACTTAGGGTCACAGCACCATCATCACACTCCCTCATGTCCAGCTGAAACATGGCCCTGAGCAGAAGCAACCACACTGATGAGGTCACCACATCACCAAACGCAGTGTGTGTGTGAAGCAGTGTGTGTGTAAAGCAGTGTGTGTGTGAAGCAGTGTGTTTGTGAAGCAGTGTGTGTGTGAAGCAGTGTGTACGTGAAGCAGTGTATACGTGAAGCAGTGTGTGTGTGAAGCAGTGTGTGTGTAAAGCAGTGTGTGTGTGAAGCAGTGTGTGTGTGAAGCAGTGTGTGTGTGAAGCAGTGTGTGTGTAAAGCAGTGTGTGTGTGAAGCAGTGTGTGTGTGAAGCAGTGTGTACGTGAAGCAGTGTGTACGTGAAGCAGTGTGTACGTGAAGCAGTGTGTGTGTGAAGCAGTGTGTGTGTGAAGCAGTGTGTGTGTGAAGCAGTGTGTTTGTGAAGCAGTGTGTGTGTGAAGCAGTGTGTACGTGAAGCAGTGTGTGTGTGAAGACAGGTGTGTCACATGAGAACAGTTCACTTAACCTCATGATTAATTCCTATTGTTAGAAATATTTCATTCCTCATTCATGAATTCATCATTCCTCATCATTCATCAAAATCACTTGTTGTTTGTACAGTTATTTTATATAGTTGATATAGTTTTATATAATTATTTTATATAGTTTATATAGTTATTTTCTGTTAAGTTACTTTAGGTGACTGTGTAATATTGTAAAACACTACACAAATAAACTGAGTTGAAATGAAATAGATTTATAAAAAATCATTAGCATTGACCAGTCATGATATAGTCACCAATTTGTGGAGCTCTTGCTTTTATAAGCAGGTAAAGCCATCTTTACTGAAAATGTTAATATTTAATTAGCAGATGTTTGTGTCACCTAAAGAAGTCACTGCATGCGGCGAGAACACAGCGATGACACGGCAGAATCTCGTCCTGTACACGGATGCTGAAGTCAAACAACATCCCTCTCTCTCTGAAGCTCCGCAAAACACCCATCACCTGCTGTCCGTGTGTCTCGCACACCAGGAACACGGAGCGCTGCTCGGACACGCTCGGGCCTGACACGCCCTCATGCTGTTCGTCCATCAGCACGACAGAAGAAAAATCACACAGAACTCCTGCAAAGATCTGCTGAAGCAGGGTGTGTTTTCGGATCTTTTGATGGTGCTGAAACAAGACCTCATCGCATGGGAAACACTGACCTGTCCCCTCAGGTCTATTCCTAACTCAACACTCCGCTGCGATCAAAGAGAAAAGACTGTTTGTAAGATCTTACAGTGGTTGACTGAATGTTGTCTCAGACCCATCAGGATATTTATCCAGGTAAAGCAAACACTCATAATACACATTGTAGATGGGTTCACAAAACGATCGTTCATTCGCTTAAACACTCGTTCAAACACTTCAAGCTATTTTTGCAGGCAGTTTAATCCTGCAGCAGACATGTGACACAGATTTTCATATTCAGTAATACAATGTTAAAGTGTTCATTGTACCTCAGCTGCTTCTGATTTCTGGCTTCTGTTGTGTAATGATCCGTCGAGTCATTCCTGTATCAGACCTGAAATATTGGACAGTACAGTGACATTTACATTACAGCATGTAATGTAAATATATGACGGTTCAAATGCTCTCTAAGATGATGCTCTCACGGATATTTTACTTCGCTCACGAAGAGAAATGTCTGACACTTACGCGCTACAGGACCTGGACAGCGCTCAGTATTCACTGCGCATGCGCGCGCCCGAACAACGTCATGACTAAAAACGCGACGTCTGGCTCCAGATCAGTAAGATTTAGGCATTTGACACTCTTTAATCCAGACACAGACAGCACATTCACAGGTTACGTTTTATCCGTACGTGTTCCCTACAAATCAAACATGAACTCTGCTGGAAATATTAATATATTATTGATGACACACAAATCCAGCTTTCTCTCTCTCTCTGTCCATCCAACATTAACATTTATTAAATGTTTGACTTTCTGTTTGAAAGAGTGCTGTCTTCCAAATCAACGCAAACGAATTAAAACTTAAAACTCAGACTATTTACACTGTTTTTTTTATATGTAAATCAAAACTTATCTGATGAGGAGTAAATACCAATGAATGAGTTTCAGTCTTCTGTAAACACTCCACAAACACACAGATTACAAAATATCCATTCACATCGAGTCACACAAGATCATCTGGTCACTGATGGTCACTATGCAGCATCATTTAGCATGATGCTGTGTGTAAATGTGTGTAACTGATGGGAAACAATAAAACTATGACTATCTTTATTGAAAGTTCTTTATTGCAAAATTAAATCCAGGGGAAAATCAGCAGTTGATGTGTGTGTGTTACTGTGATGTGGCCATGATGCTGGATACACCTGCCAACACAAAACTATATCCATCAGTCCTGCAACAGTAATGAAAACACACGTGACATTTTCAGAGATACAGACACCAGACTCACTCTCAAAGTCAATCTTCTCCACTATGTTCTTGGGCTTCACGCTCTCCTCCTGGTTATGAATGAAGATCTGTCCTCCCTCATTCTCGGTCCAACCATATTTGTTCATCCAGACCTTCACCTGAGTGTCTGTGAGGAGAAAGACATCCTCACCACTGTATCTACACACGGAATCAAGAGTCAATCTGTCAGCTGGCCACGCTCACCAAGAGGATCTCCCAACATCTCAGCCAGAAGTCCATACTCTATGTGCTGGTATGTGATTCCCACAACATGACAGATGACTAGAGAGAGACAGAGATAATTCAGTTTATGTATATCTACTGTATACAGTTATTATCAAGTAGGAACACAACCACTCACATTTTCGCACTGAATCCTCAAACCCTGTGATTCCATCAATCAGGTCTCTGTTCTCCTCTAGACTGGACTGAAAAACCAACACACACCCTTAAACTTTATCACACACAAAACAGAAAATGTGTGTGTGTGCGCGCGTGAGTATGTATCTACCCAGAAGCTCTGGAAGTGACATGTCTCCAGCAGGTTGCCAAGATACAGGATCTGTCTTATAGGCCGCTCCTCCTGCTGCGACACCGTAGTCAAGGAAACAGCGGTAAACTTATGACATCACAACCCTGATCTAACACAAGTTTGTGACTGTTATCAGAGACCAATGACACTACAGCCCCGTGTCAAACCCTGAAACGATGTTGCTGTCATAACTCATTACTCTGGAGGGTGCGTGTGATGCGGCTCTGAAAGGATACGTGTGTCTGGTCAATCATGCACTTACACAGAGTGAAGTCTGTGTGCGGCAGGTTGGTCAGTGCCTTGAGCAGGATCTGTGCTGTGACTGTGGTCTGGAAGTAAGCAGGATTGAACTGGTACCTGACAACACACACACACACA
>JAZGTJ010012493.1:0-15825 GCA_036877575.1 Botia almorhae
AGCATAAATTAACTAAAGAGGCTAACCAAACAAGACACAGGTAAACATAATTGGAAACAAAGGAAATGGAGGAGAGGCTAATGAAGTTAAACAAGAACTGATAATCACTAATTAACTAAAGGAAACTAGATAAAGAACAGGAAATAAGATAAAGAATATACATGTAACAGTCCCGTGCAATGCTAAAAAACAACCACTTGAGGAGGGACCGTGTAGAACCCATTGAGCCAGAAGAACCATTATTAACCACAGACTTAAAGGCTTAAATCAAAACAGTACTTCTCACTGATGCTGACATGGCAAAGAATTCCACCCAATCTGTGTCTGGCAAGAACAGCCAAAAGCCAGCTCACGGGACACAGGTAATGACAGAACAGAGATGCAACAAATAAAGGGATGATGGAATGACAAATGCCAGACTGCAAGAATATCATGGAATCTCTGCTGATGGAACGTCTGCTGTGCCACCCTAGCCGCATTTGAGGAGTTCTCACAGAACAATCCCCAGTCTGGTCTTTCATTCTATTCAGAGGTGATGAAATATCCTGGGCTCTTGATTTCAACAGTGAGAATGTCGGTGAGCTGGTGCTCAAACATACTGGAGAAGATTCTGATGAAATGTAGTCACCAATTCTTCTTTTAACTCTTCTTCCATAGGAGACTATGGGAAAGAAAGATGAGGAGCAGGAAAAAAGAACAAACGAGGGATGGATTGCAGGATTGGGATATTTTTAATCCCACAATTAGTGAAACTGAGTGCTGAGCTATGAATGTCATCTTAGAGAAGCCCGGCTTCACGCTTTGAGTTCTCACCACACAGACAAAAACACTACAGATCCCTTTTTTTAACGTTTTTTATAATGTAGACTCACTTGACTGGTCAGCCAGCCTTTCAGCCAGCAGAGTTTTATCTGCATGTTCCATTTAGGGGTGGAAATTCTATGTGTATTGGTTGTAAATATTTCTTTTCAAACATGAGGGTAAACAGATACAAAAGACTTCTCTGCTTCAGGGATTGATACAGAATATTCTTCCCTTCATCATTAGCAATCCAAGTTTCTTAAAACGTTCAAATACATGTGCGGCATCCATGTGATTTTATAGTGTAGATTTATGCTTTTGTTTTTCTTTGTTTCGAATGAAGGAACATTTTTTATTGGTCAGGGTCACGTTGTATTGGTTGAATTGTGATGGTACACTCAGATCTTCATGTTCCTTCTCCTATAATAATCCTTTGTTGAGAGACAGGTGCAGAAATTCCTCAGTCGTTTGTACATGAAGATCCACAGTCTTCAAGAATTCCTGTAATATCAAAACAAAGAGAAGCTTCATATAATTACTCTTTTATGTAAGTTAGAGTCGAAAAAAAGTGTTTGATGGTTCGTGGCTATGATGTAATTAAAGCCAATTAGTCTATTTAACAAAAATATTAAAGGGGCAAGTGCTTCAGTATGTCCAGGGCAAACATCCAGTCTCAATAGGAGATTTGTAACCAAAAACAAGAAAGACATCTGCTCAGACAACTAAGCACAAAGTCAAATACTGATTAATCACTCACCCTTTGTCAAAGATGTTTAGTTCTGGAAACTTCTGTGTGCTGTACAGAGGGAGTTTCCGGCACAGAGGACGCAAATGTTTGTCATAATTAAAGCATGTTTACATTCGCAAACAGCAGGTCAGCTGGTGAGATCGGGGGCACATGCCTTCCTCAGAGCCCTTTTGATCAAAACGAAAAAGGTTTGAGGTAACAGCTGACATTTAAGTGCTTACACGAGCGATGGATAGAGTGAAAAGAGGGTTGAAAGAGAAGCAAAGGGGGGAGGAAGAAAGAAAAAACATCCTTATCTTTCCATTAAAATGCTAATACGTTTAAATGATCTGCCCATTGAAGAAGCGCTTGTTTTATTTGCTTTATTTGTTTTAATCCCACACTTCAGAAGCCACACTGAAAGTTAATACACTCGAGTGGGACAAATATCACGTGCATACATGCGCACACATGCAGACATGATTTGAATCCCTAACATGTTATGAGACAGTTCTGCTAGCATTGGCATTTTGGCGACTGACCTTAATTGGGGGCCAGACAATGTCAAAAAGCCCACATCGCTCCACTACCATGCAGGGGAAGTGGCCACAGTTTGGGGTACTGCATGCATCTGATGTTTCCGTGGGTTCCTGTGCTTGTGCGAGGTTCTGGCGGTCCGCTTCTGCCCGTCTGCATTTCTCCACAGCTGGCTTTCCATTAGCCTTAAAAGCAGTCAGGCTGATGTGCACCGAGAAACAGCCGCCTTTTTCAGTCCTTTGATATGAGCACGCATGATAAAGTTTAAAGAATAGGAGGCCATTTCAGCCTCCTCCACCTCAGGCTCACTCAGTGGATGTTCAGAGCCTGTAGTCTGAAGATCTTATGGAAACACAGATTAAAATGGCATGCTAGACTTTCCCTCACTGCTAGCAGATGCGTGTGTGTGCACCCGTGGGGTGTTTGTTATTGTGTTATCTTAACCTTGGGTTACAGAGCTGGAGGGAACAAATGTAGTTATGCATTTTTGTATAATAACTTTTATTTATTTATTTGTTTGTTTTTTATCTTAAGGTAGGGTTGAATATTAAAATGGACTTTATTGCTGTGTCACAACCCTTGCCTAAAGGAGCCCTTTGCATTCCTGAGCCCACAGATGACTTTTCATGGTCAGATTTACAGTCAAAGAGAAAAGATAAGCAGAGACTTTAACCGTTAAGCAAGCCTCCTACAGTAACTGCACAGTTTGAGTCATGATGTTCTGTGGATACATTTTAAACTTAATGCAACTTGATTGAGGCATCTTTACCACTGTATGTTTAACTGCAAATATTTACTAGTTATAATTGCAGTTTTTCACAGCATCATTTTAAGATGTAAGTGAGAGTGAAAGCAAAAATGTGCAAAGTCATAAAAATAGTGAAAGGCAATACATATTTATGTAAAATGTCATAGATTATTAAGGCTTGCTGAACAGATTAAATTAACTACAGACTACATTTAAAAGAGGAGATCATAAGTGTTTTTTTTGAATGGGTAATAATTATTGCAAAACATGCTAAACCAAACGATTGAGGTGTCCATTTACAGTATAAGTGCACTTTAAGTTCTGCATTGATTTAATGTATTGAATATTTATTCCAATCATATGTTTAGCGTATCACACAAACATAATTTTAATAACAGTTGTGTCCAATAGCAAGCCATCACAATTCCTTTTAACAATCATATTGATGCCTATATCATTTGGACACAAACTATATAATATATTATAGTAACACATTCATTTAAATATATTCATTTATGTGGATTACTTATGATCTAAGGAAGTATAGAGCCTATCCAATTTTATGAGAGCTTGAAGGTGTGTGTGTTTGCAGAATGCAGTTACTGCTCACCCATATTCTGTCCAGGAATTCAAGTTAGACTCTGTTTTTTGGTATATTTTTATTCTATTGAGATATTGCGTATGCCAGTCTGCACACATTCACTCACAGGTGTATCCACCCCTCTGTCTATCCCCAAATAGCTCCTCAGTCTGTTTCAGTGTCTTGTATTCACTGCTCTCATCTCTTACACTGTGATTGCTGACTAAGTCTTCTGCTGTGAGCCAGGCTTTAGTTTCACGGTTAATCACCATCTGTTTACAGAGTTTCTTGAACACACAGTGTTCCAGTAACGTTAAACAGCCCAAAAACATCATCTTGGCTCTGCTAGAGAACGAGCCCAGGGACTTTATGGCACATCCTGCTAAAACTGATGGCTAATTAACATTTATTTAAGCTTTCAAAAGGCCCAGAGTATCCTGTTTACCTTTCCAGCCTGCTTGCTGTAAAGGTCTGTGTGAATGTGTGTGAGTTAGCGAAGGAGTGTGCATGCTAATGTGTGCTAGAAGCATGCAAATGTGCCAACTCTCTCTCTCTCTCTCTCTCTCTCTCTGTCTCTCTCTCCCTCATGCCACCTCCCTTATTCTCTCTCTTGAAGTAATGTGTGCGTGTGAGGGACTCGAGCTGTGTACAAACTGACATTGTTATCATGCAATGAAGAGTTCAGCCCCACATTACCACCCAGCACCTCCATAATGAGAGACCTATCAGAGGGTGTGTGGGAGATGTTTGCCGCTCTCATTAGTCAACAGTGAGTGAACTGGGCTTCGGCTTGGCTTGTAATGAAGGATACTTCCACAGGCCAGTTAGCCAAGCTCTCTAAACTCACCCCACGACTGGCCTTTCAATCATTTAAACAGCACAAAATAGCTCTATCATCCTGTGCAACGTTTCCACATGTCAACAAGAATCTATATTTTTTAAGAGAAACAACCATGACACAGCATTACCAATGCATATCTCTGTGGTATTGTAACTTATCGTGCACCAGAGAGAATGTAGGGCAAGATTTGATCCCCTTGTAATTGATTGGATTGTGAAAAGTGGCAAAGCAGACCTGAATTCATGTTTGTATAGACACAGAGGCTAAAGGACAAGATCAACCCTGAGGACATCTCAAGGTGTCTCTGTGAGAATGCTTTGTTTGCACTGCTGTTTGCTGCTATAACTTTTATTAAATTAATTTGAGCTGGAATTAAACTGATGCTTTAACTGTTTGGAAAGATTTTAGAAAGGCTGTATTGGCTGTATTGAGTAGTAGCCAAAAACAATGACTATAAAGTTCTTTGTCTGTGGGTTAACATTATTTTCATTACTCACGTTGGCTAGCTGACATTAGGCGAAAGTCATTTAATGTCCGAAGCAAGTTAATGCATTACCAGATACATTCAGTGTTAAATTACTGTAATATATTTTTTTTTACATTTTTTTAAATTACTGTAATTATTGAACACACTCAGATATGACCTCATTCCTGATTTACACACAACAAAAACAAATTCTATCCATATTTTTTCCCTTTTTTGTTGGATTATAATTTTGGCTGATCTTTTACATGGCGGGGCTCTTAAGCCTGTTTATGTTCTACAGTACAATCAGGGCTGAGGTTTATTTATCAGAACTTATCATGGATAGACTGTACAGTAAACTCTGCTCAGCCAGTCTCAACCTTACTCTGCTTGACGGGACACCGTATTTATTTCACAATGGTAAACAAATGTCTTGTTTTTGGTCTAATGAGCACCGGGTTAACTCAGGTTGTTTATATCCACATGCACAAATGCATTTCATATGCATGTGACTTGAGCTGCGAGGGTCTGAATCAATCAGTTGGGTAATGGAGGTAGGGGTTGATTTTCAATCACAATAGTGCTTTAGGCCTGTACGCCCATGAATGAGAGTGTGTGGGCTGAGAGTGGAATATTTCACAGATAGCCCCTGACATAACCTATTTCAGCCCTTCAATTTCATCAAAAAACCTGTTGGAAGCTCTTCAAATCTCCTCAATATCTGATAATTCTCTCCCCTCTGTCCCTGAAATGAATCGAAACACACACAAATAAAGGAATAAAAAGGCATCATAGTAATTCCACTGGTCATCCAGTGGTGTAGATTATCCCTGCGGCAATCACTGCGGCGCTCTTGATGGGAGAATTCAGGTCAGCCAATCAGGTGAACAGAAACTGAGATCAGATGAGTTGTTTTTTTCATCGCTCAGAGGTCACACACAGCCTTATGTGTTCAGCTGTTGTTCATGTGTATGTGTGTGTTTTGCGTGTGATAAAAGAGGCTGAGATGTTAAATCTGTCGATAAAGCTCCTGAGCTGCTTAGCTGTCTGTTAAGAAAGCACCCTGTGTGAAATGGAATCTCTAGGTTACTGATTTGAAATGTTCTACATAGGAAGCAGCTTCACCCGCCCCACAAATAGCACTCCTCAGCTGAAGTGCACACGCGACTACAATCGATTCCAATAGGATTTGATGTTTGCATGTTGCTAAGCTAAAGAAAGGATTGGCTAATAAGCACAAAGATACATACAGCGGCACACAAACAAATATTTAGTAGTGTTTATTAGTGTTTAACACAAAAGCGTATGTATTATCAAGTTTATGATTTGAAAGAGCTATTGTCTACTGTCATGACATCACCATGTGCCATTGTTTCCTTTTTCTCACTAATAGGTGTTGACTCAATCCTGTGCTCATGTGACTATTTAATGTTGGTGACACACCATTTCAAACACCATTTTATATTCTGGATCCCTTTTCATTTATTGTGTGTTCTCCTGCACTGCGCAAAGCATTCTTTCCTATTTGTAGTATGTTTATCGTTTAATCTACTGTGAGTTTTATTGAGTTCTATCTATTAAACAATTTGTTTTTGAGTCGTTTCTGTGGTGCTGTCCTGACCTGGTGAAAGTGAGGTTTAACTGCCCAAGTAACTGATGTGGTGTTCACCCACGCCCAAGGAACCTGCATCTGAGCATCATATTGATTCTCACACAATTGAGCAGATTTGTACCGTGGGGCTTTTGGGGGATTGTAGAGCATCTGACAAGTGTTTCAGCCTTCAGGACAGCCCCCTGCCACTCAGCAGCCAGTCATGTTAAACTCTCTCCCATGTTCCTCCACACAAAGAGGGTAATTTGGAAAAAGGCAGCTGAGACCACATGTATCTCCCTCCATTAATGAGAAACCCAGGCAGACAGAGGGGCCGTTGTGTGAGGGCAACTTCCGGAAAAACTCCCCCTCCCCAACCGTAGAGCCACTTTTATTGCCTACTAAAGCCTTCAGGTATGAGGAACCTTCAGGTCCAGTCCACTGGTCACCAGTTCTATTCAGCACATGGAACAAAGGATAAATCGCACCAGAGAATTTATATTCTATTTTATTACCATTCAACCATTCAAATTTAGCCAGTGTAGTAAATTAAAATTACTACACTGAGAGGAAGGACAGAGAGAAAAGGCTTGAACAGTGTTTAGACAGAATAAGAGCATTAAATTTAAAGGTTACAGCAGCACAGCAGTGGAAACTTGGAAAATGGAGAGAACATTGGGAAAGACTTTTACAAAGCCACAGAAAAGGAAGTAAAGCTGTCTCTTTCAGCAGCTGTAACCAGACCTGGATCCCGCTGCAGAGAAAGCAAAGGGAGACACAGTAGTGAGGAGAAAACTGATCCTGCAGGTGGAACTGCAGACTCTTATCTGATGAGAAACAGCTATCATAAATATCCAGCGCTGGCCTTACAGGAATCGCATTTACACATGTTGATCTGGAGAGCACTCGGTCAAAACCACACTGATTCTCTGGATGACATTTGGGGTCTGATACATTGCTGAGGTGATGGGGATCAAATGGGAGAGTGAGATATTGATTAACTCCGTGTAGTATGGTCTTTTAGCAGGAAACAAAGTTTGGCCTTTTTTCACCATGTAGGTGTATTAATGGAAGTATGGGGAAAAAAATTAACCAGATTGTAGCATTTAGATTTCTTCCATTGTGGCAATATAACAATTAGGTATTCCCTCATTCTCATTACTGAAATACAGAAAGAAAGTCAATCTCATTACAGAAATGCATATATTTATCCATTATGCTGGTGCCATGCATGTATTTATGCATTATGCATGCTAATTATATCTCTCTTTTAATTTTTGGCTGAGCTATTACCCAGACATTATCTTTTGAATATATAATTTGGACATTTCTATGTGAGAGTCAGCAAACTCATGAATTAGGATTTTTGTGCATGCTTTTGGAGTCCTGCCCGTTGGGTGTGTGCAATTCAAATGGCATGTTGTTTTTGTCAGGATAAGCTGTGTTTTAAGGTTGTTTGAGAAGGACAAATGCGTTCGCACATATAAGCGTACACATCCTCGCCCACGCAGATGGGCTTTTTTGTGGAGAGCTTTATCTGCGATATGAGGCATTTACCACAGTTGTCTGACAGTGGCCCTCTAAGCCGCGGATGTGTATCTGAAGGAGTGTGCTTGCCTGGATATTTCAGGGCTCAATGGCCTTGGTTAAGATCCAGGCCAGATGCACACCCGGCACTCCATCTGACGCCCAGCGTCGGCCCACATTCACCGTCTTTGCCACAGACACTCCACGGGGAAGTGTACATATTTTCTTGCTGGATGAAAGACTTGTGGGCAAAGGTGGCAGAAGCGTTCTGCTGATATACTAGTGCCTGCCTTCCCGCTGCGCTCATCTCTGGACAGATGTGTTGTCTCTTTATTGTTGGTTCGGGTGTGCGAGGCAGGTCTCTCTTTGTTTGCCACCCAATCTACCATCTTCTCCCTCTTCCTCCTCTCAGCTGGTGCCATTTAAGCATCTGCTCCCAGACAAAGTACCACCAACCAGACAACAACAGCATACCATTTTCTAAAGAGCCATGCCGGCAAAACAGAAATAATAAGGGAGAGCTTTCTAACACCTGTGAGTATAGTGACGGGGTGAGTTGTGCCAGCCAGCTGAGACTGACCCTAAAGCGGCTTGACTATATGGATAAGCTTCCGATCTGATACCTTTTATCTGTTACCCCTCCATTCAACAAACAGTGATGCAGCCCAAAAGACAAGCCAGACAGGCAAAATCACAATGGAAAATGTATTGCTGTACTAAATATCAGCATGATTTCCTGCTGAAGGTAATCAGAACTGTGCTGATATTCAGTATATCAGAATGAATGGGTGATATTGGTTTTATACTACAGTTCTACAGTATTGTGTCTCTCTCTGAGACTCTGTATTTATCAAGACCAAATAAACGTGCATGTTGTGAATTTGTTTGGTGGGTCGGATCTATTTATAGTTGTGTAAATTAATGTGTGTTCTTAGTTCTACAGTGCATAAGAGCTTCCTGATGTGCTTGTTTGTCTTTAAATGGCTGTAATGTATGTACACACATACATGATCAAAACTGTAGTCGTCTTTTATTCTCTTTATCTGAGAAACATAAAGAGATTTTGCCAAAATTGAGAGTCTAATTTATTTCCCCTCTTACTGCTCAGGGACCCATTTGTTCCAGCCTACATGATGATTTGTGATTTATGAATCCCCTTGACACATCTGCTGCACCATCTCCCGGCCTGCTCTCCCACAGTGACCGCCTTCACACCTCTGATTGGTCCCCGGCTGCTTTCTCCTGTGGTAACAGCGCAGGCCGTATGGCAGGTGTGTTTCGGGTGTTGGCTGGTGGCGAGCTACATGAATGATTTTGATATCACAAGGGATGGAGATAATGAAAGGCTTGGGTGTTTTTGTATGTGTACATGCGCATGCGAGATTACACCCTCCGAGAGGCCTCGGCCTGCTATTTTGCCCAGGAGGTTGCATCTGTGGTGCTGGTTGGTTTAATGCTAAGAGATTAGGCCTCTCCACAGAGGTAATTGCTCACAGCACGCTCTATTAAAGACAAAGGGAAGGAAAACTGCTACCTAGAGCAACGGCTAATTTATTATGTCCTGTCCAGGCTACATCTTCATGGCACAGTGGCTGCGTTGTCAAGTTAGCATGGGTACCTGCTCTGTTGTGAAATATAAAAGGCCTTTTGATTTTAATTAGCATAGTGTTTGCGCACAGAAATATCACTGATTGTGTCAAAGAAACAAGACGAACATGGTGTTTTTGTTCCTGGAAAAAACATGATTTACATATGTTTTTTGAACGATTTCCCATCTGTGCTCAGGGGATGATTCCCAACACTCCTAATGGCTCATAAAAATACCACACTGCAACATTCTGAACTGCAGACTAAATTATACTCACCCGCAAAGTATGTCTGCAAATGCATGTGAGCCATCAAATGGCGAAATAACGGCATGGAAATTTCGGCTTTTGTTTATTGATTTTGTGTGTGTGTGTGTGTGTGTGAATGTAGCCATGTGGTGTAGCAGGAAGAAAGTAGAAGTGGGTAGCCAGCAAGATCAATAGCTTAGCCTTCTAGGCAGCACATTTTCTTTCTTTTTAAAAACGAGCAGGGAAGTCATTGTCCCCAGTTCTTCATTCTAAGCTCTTTGCTTTTTCTCGGTAAAGGTTGTGGCGTTTATTCAACTGTTGAAATGACCAGCTATCACAGTGGTCTGGGTATAAAGAGAGGTAATCGGCGTCACTCAAGAGTCGCTCTTAAACTTTATTTAATGAGTCATTTATCTTTGTTGTGCCTCTAAAAACACGCTCGTGAAAGAAGGTGCTGCTTAACAGCACATGAAACAGTGCCATAAAAGGGCAAATGGTGACTAGCCTCTCTCTCTCTCTACCTTCCATAAATGTGTCCGCTGTAATGGTTTGTCTTGCTCTCTTAACTGACCCTAATTCTTCTCTTGATTGCTCTTGTTCAGTCACCTAAAGCGAGTGGGTAAGATTTGGTCTTTCTTTTGACCCCTCACTCAACCCTTTACTTTGGATGTGCAGGTCTCTCACCGGGACTTAACTACTTAAACCTTTGATCCCAGCGTGCATCTTCTTCATTATATTGCTCATGTCTTAGAAAGCCACAGTTTGGTTGGCTTTGTATTTGTATAGAATGGATTTTCTTAAGTCAATTGTTATGTGGGTCTACTATTAACTATGTGCTGTAGCACAGTCAGTCTCCACTATTGTGTTTAAGTCAGTGTTTCACAGAGCATGTGATACAATGGACTGGAAAACTGTTGCAATTGGCAGGCCGAGGCTACTCTAGCCCAGTGGTTGGGGTGCGAAAGGGTCAGACTCCTTCCAGGGGGATGGTTTGTATCCTGGATTGGTGTGAAGGTAGGGTTTGAAGGGTGCAAAGGTCAAAATGTGGGGGTGGCAGCCTGGGGACCACCCTGACCTTTGAAAACTCCATCATCCTACTCATGTCACATTAAGAATGTTTTTGTTGCTGAATAGAAAAACAGGTAAAGCTGGTCATCACAGCATGTTATGACTGGTCACTGATCCTCAATGTATGATCCTGCTGTGCTGTTTTTGGGCCATGTTGACTGACCAGGATCTCTTGTATGTTTTGCATCCATCTGGTAAAACATAACATAAGTATCACTAACTACCATTACCAGCATGGACATTCATTATGGTCTGAGCTGGTTGTTTGAGAAGGTTTAGTATCTCAATATATTGTACATTCTAGCCAGCCTATATCATCAGCCTAGCCATCTTACATTCCTGTACAGTTAATAGCTGCTTTTGGAAGACAGTTTATCAAATCCGCTTATCTCCAGCTGGTGTGGATTGGCCTGCTTTGGTTAACTACCTAGGCTGAACCCAGCCACATATTTTTGCATTTGTTTAAATCCTTTATTTTGGCACACGTTGGTCCATCCCAACGTGACTTAGAATTTAAAATATTATGTGAAGACTGCTGTTCCCATCTCATTAAATGTAATGATGTTCAAGGGTTCTTCTTACAAAACACACACGTGTATGTATGCATGTGTATGCTCATAATATCTGCATATCAAAAATATCCGCCATCATTGTCTCTACATTTCTCAGCCACAGTAATCCGTTGACAAAACACTCGGCTAGCCAAGAATTCTACCACTTTCTCTGGCTTTGCAGCAGCAAACCACATCTGACCTATGGAAGGACCCTGCCCACACCCCTTATTGCAATCATCTGTGTAATTATATGTGAGTGTGTGTTACCAGGCTTAGCCCCCTGCTGTTCCCATTTGGCGGTTACGGCAGTAAACTGGGCAAGCCCTGGCTGTTTTAACAGCGCATGTGTTGATGAGCACTCCTTGGCTTTCATGGACAACAAAGAGGGCCCAATTAGACTGAAGACAGAAAATGTTGAAATGACCTTACTGTTTAGCAGGGTGCTGTTTCTGATAGCAGCAGAGTATTGTTGTGTCCCTTGGAGAATCATTTCTCTCTAGTTGGCAGTAGTTTTACCTATTTATCCTTCTGATTTCAGTCATTCATTTACGCTCCTCCATCAGTGCTCAGATAATTCTATATAAACGACTGTTGGCCAGGGAGACTTTAATTGGGTTTAGTATTTTTAAAAATGGTGCTTATTATTAATGTATCAATTTATTTTTATTATTTAAAGAAAGAATTTAATACATTTCGTCGTAATTTACTGTCATGTTTTCCACACCAGTATGACTTTCTTACATACAACAATCCTTTCCCCCTAACATAAACATCCTTTCCCCCTACAATACAAGTAAACTGATCTAAATGGCTTTTGTCTGTTCCTCAAACAAAACTAATTAACATCAGAAACTTAGAGTTGTTGATTTTTATGTGCCAAATTTATAATCTTAAAATTTCTTCGTGTATAAATATACGTTGAAATAGTTTTAAAAAAATGTTTTTTTGTGTGTTTTGTGGAGGAAAATCATGCTGCATTGGAGCAACATGAAAGTGAATACATTTCATTTAGAATTTTCATTTCGTGTGAATTATTTCTGTAAAAGACTTGAATGACTGCATTGTACTACCACAACTGTATGCATCCTAGTCGAGCCGAGTGTGAATTATTTAGATATTGTTTTCGTTTTATAAGAGCGGGTACGCGTCTAATCATACACTAGAGTTAGCTGTATTTATCAATGCTAGCCTATACAGTACACTCTCTTCACATTTCCGTCTGAACCATTAGCATCGCTCCTGCATGAATCATTGTAAATCGAATAGGGCACTTTGTGCGGGAATGAAACACGGCTGTCTCCGGATCATAATGGCGGAATTATAGCTCTACCTCCATCATCACGCACGCACTGAACTCTTCCCAAACCCAATTAAGGAGAATCCGTCTTCATTTGCTAGGTTTTGGAGGCTGACAGGCAGAGTGTCAGCGATGTGCTTCGGGTTGTTTTCTTTTCGAGGGGAGGTGGGGGCCGAGCTCCCGGGGTGATCGATCACAGGAAGTTGGCCTAGAATTGAAGAGTGTCGTTGCGAACAGGACGAAGACCTTAGATAACATCATCATTAGCCAGCAGACAGACTAATGTGCCGGGTTTAAATTGGGCTAGAGCAATCCGGAAGAGCATTCCTGCACCTTTGGTTCAAAGGAGAAAACGTATTGGCATCGGTTCGGTTTGTTTATCAATCCATTCCATTTCCTGTGTACTCCAGCCCAGGTTTTCTTTCATCCAATGCACACATTCCCCATTTAGCAAGTGTAACCAGTCCAAAACCTTTAGGCTATATATTCGCCTGGAGCAGCACAGGGTGTCACGCCCCTCTCTCAGACATGCGGCCACCTCGCGCCATGTCCCGTTTTCCATTCAAGTAAAATTACAAACTATACATTTTACAATACTAAATATATGTTTATATGCATTTATCAAAAATATGTGTATCATACTATCACAGAGGGATTGCAACATAAGTTTTTTTTTTCCGAGATAGGAGGATTCATGTTACATCATTACAAATGTTGTGTGTATTACCACACTCATGCATTGTTCTATCAATGAATCTGTGGCCCGCCTGCACTCTGGAGAAAGCAGAGGAAATGAGTGCTGAGACGGAGCAATGAGAGGGGAGATGAAGTAGAATAAGATGTGTGATGATCTGAGAGAAAAAAGAGAGTAAGATAAAGTGAGCAAGGTGAAGGCAAAGAGGGAGATAGAGAGAGAGAGTTATTGGTGATTATAGATTTGCTTTTTTTGTGACAACAAAGAATGTATGTTTCTGAGAGGATGAAGAATAAACAGAAGAGCAAGAGCAAACGTGAGACAGTCTGAGGAAAAGCAAGGAAGAAAGAGAGCCAAGGCTGAGAGAGAAACAGAGCTCCGAGCACTATTTGATCGTTGTTGAAATATTGGCATTTGCCAAGAATGATGTTTTGTAATGATGTTTAAACCTAGTGAGGCTGCATTCACTCGTATTGATCATGTAGGACATCACCTCCAGGCTTATCTTTATCCCTACCTAAGATGTAAAACATTTAAGCCCTTATAATAATTAATACCAATTAGGAAAAATCATATACATTTATCAGTGTTTGTTGTGTTTGTTTCTTTTGTTACAGATCAATCTATTTCGTTAGCTGTTTCATTAGCTATTTCATTAGCTTCATTATCTCATTAGCTGGAGATATTGTCCTGGCACAAGTAAAACCAGTGTTTGTAAAGTATTGAAGTGAAGCAGGGTTTTCAGTGAGAAAAAAATGTATAGATAATGAAAAGTGGTTCCTGTATGACAGCTGGTTGGAGGGTAGAAGGCTGACAAAAAGGAAACAAAATTTTTTTTAAGAAGAGCAGGTTATTGCATTTTGATGAAAGGTAAAAAAGTGTTAAATTATACGAAAGAAGTAATGATTTAATGAAGCATTAAAATAATTGTATACATATTATAAAGAAGAATATCCAATGTAAATTTATTTGAATTTATTTAAAAAAGATAAAATATTATTGATTATTAATTATACCAGACCTGCCCACTATAAAACAAATGTGTTTTAAGTAAAATATGACAATTAAAAAATATTAATTCTCTTCCTCACACCACTTATTTACTTCAATATATATATATATATATATATTTTTTTTTAATTCTAATAAAACTATTTTTATTGAGGTGGTACCATGCAATGCATTATCACATAAAGACATAATTCATCTTATATGATGTTTAAAATGATTTTTTTCCTCAAAACCACACTTTTAAAATGGAAAAAGGCATTCATTCCATACAACAACTCATACATTCACCTTTTGACATCCCCTTCACCTTTCCTCGTCCCAGCTGAAGCACACACACCCACGTACACTCTTAGATATATTTTTTCCATCACCCTCCTCACTAACACTCAACACAGAAGCATGAACAGCTCTGATTCTCCACTAGTGAATCAGAATTGGTGAAGACCAGAGTAGATGTGTTGTTAATTCTCGGTGTGGCTAAGCTACTGTGAATCTATTTCCTGTTTTGGCAGCGTCAGAGCATGGGCCGTTTCTCTCATGTTAGCCCCGCCTGAACAGGGGTCCCAGGTGTACGGGTATAAGTCTATCGCTTTCTTCAACCATTTTCTTGTTCCTCCTCTCTCTCCTCCTTTATCTGTTCCTCACCACTGAGGGACCATCTCTGCTTCATTTCACTTGTCGCCTGAAGGGGAAGAGGGACTGTGGAAAAGGGAAGGTTTCTACACAGAGAGAAAATGAAAAAGATAGAGGGAGCAAAAGAAGGGAAGGCGAGAGAGTGAGGGATACTGGAGGCATTGTTCCACTCCAAGAGACACAAACAGTCTCGAGCTCTCTGGTATTCAACCCGTAGCTCCCCAGTGTGTGTCTGTGTATGTGTGTTTCCAAAAGGTTATAATTCTTCAGACAGGATTGAAGATGGGATAAAATGCCACTAAAGTATCAGCCCAATAGAAAATCGTTTTCTTTTATACTCAGACTCATCTATTTTCTGTCCATTTTTCTTTATCTTTGCTCAATCATTTCTTCTTTTTTTTTATGCCTACATTCATCAGTTCGGTGTCAAGGTCCACTGTCCACTGCATGAGTGAATTAATGACGCGCATGCAAGGGTCCAGGGCCAATGTAAGAAAGTTGGGGGCCATTTAACGGAAGTGTCATATGTCCTATCGGGACACTTTTGCAATGTTACCCCATCTTTTGTTTGTTGCAAACCTAATTAGGTTTTATATAATAATTGTGTGAACATTGTTATTGTGAATTCTGGTTTGAATACATCACCAATGTAGTTATTTAATTATTTAGCCAACAATTATTTAGCCGAGCTTTTGGGGAAATTGTGGGAATGTTTTTGGAATCTTCAGTGGGATGGGTTGGAAATGCTAAACAAATGACTGTACACTGTTGTTTTCCAACAAATATGTGTTTGTGATGTCATGGAGTTAAGATGATTAACCCTTTCGCGCGTACGATCACACCGGTGTGATCATTCTTGGTTAGGCTCAGACGCGTACGATCACACCGGTGTGATTAGAACGTTCAGTGGTCACG
>JAZGTJ010012494.1:1881-15825 GCA_036877575.1 Botia almorhae
TCATACACAGTATTACAGTCACCACACACAGCACAGTGCTTGATTTCATACACAGTATCACAGTCACCACACACAGCACAGCGCTTGATTTCATACACAGTATCACAGTCACCACACACAGCACAGTGCTTGATTTCATACACAGTATCACAGTCACCACACACAGCACAGTGCTTGATTTCATACACAGTATCACAGTCACCACACACAGCACAGCGCTTGATTTCATACACACTGCTGTATTGCCAAAGTGTTTGTAACAAAACGCAACCAACATACTGCAAATTAGATCATATTTTGAACAGCAAAAATATATCATATATAAATACACTGTCTGAAACACACATATGAACATCATGGAGAATTACTTTTGTCTTGACATAGTACAGCAACCACCTAGCAACGATTCATCACACCCTAGCAACAGCAGGAAAATGTCCCAGCTGTCAAACACAGTTTTGTATCATGTTGCATGGGTAAAAACACATTTCCTTCTGATAATCTTAAAATCTCCCTGTTTTATTGTAACTCCGACTGTATAATTAAAAATATTAAATCCAAATACAACAGCACAGGCATAAGTAAAGCATTTCTGGACACATTTTCTGTGTGTGTGTCTGTCATTTCCCAGGTCACCACATCTGCCCCCCACCTTCTGCTACCATGGAAACAACATCATCTCAGCATCCCATCCAACAGAACAACTGTTTTCATTCCAATCACACACGTCCATGTGGACAGAAATCAACACACACTTCATGTGCTCTTGAGTTCTGAAGGAAATGTGCATCAAATTCAGGTCACGTTCACCAGCGCTGGAGGCGGGTCAAAGTCCTCATCACATCGCTCCTCATTACTGTGTGCCTGTAAAGCAGCTCTGCACGAAAACAATTGAATAACTCTGGCTCAGTGGACGGCATCAGAATTGCTTTAACACAACAGCAAATCAAAGTTCTCTGAAGTGCTCATTCCTGCTCGTATTTTCTGCCTCTGTTCACAATCCAAATCTACTACTCTATCCAAATCTATCTCTACTTGAAACATTGCAGTACTGACAGAAGCACTTAAGCTGGGCTATTTTGCCATAGTGTGGATGAATGAATACAGGAATTCATTAACCCCATTTTTGACTGTGAAAACACTCCAGCTATGAGCCCCGTTTAATTGACACAATTCTGTGTTTTTAAGAACATGCTGTGCTGATGTTTTTGAAGATGTGGTGAAATGAGAGTTGTGACCAAAGCAGTTGTTGATTTCACACTCAACAGATTTCACACAGTTTCAATACAGTATTAAATATATTAAAAACATTCTTATTATGTGTGTGTGTATTATATTTTTATATATCAACTTTTACCATTGATGAAATTACACAATTTAACTTTGGCCTCTGCACTGACCTCTTATAGACGATTTTAAGGTCTCTCCACTCCAGGAAACTGCACATCTTGGGCTTACGGGCCAAAACGGTCTGTACCAACTCTCTGGTGATTTTCTTCTTCTCCTTGTCAGACAGAGGAACATACCATTTCTGCAGACGGAGTTTCCCCTGCCTGCTGAACAACAACATGAACTGCATCTGTGGGCACAGTCGGACAGAAGAGACTGATCAGAGATCAGAGATGAACTGCATCTGTGGGCACAGTCGGACTGAAGAGACTGATCAGAGATCAGAGATGAACTGCATCTGTGGCTACAGTCAGACAGAGGAGACTGATCAGAGATCAGACAGTTAAGTTTCATCAGGGGATGTGACAGACCTGAAGCTCAGACAGAAATCAAACGTGATCGGAGATGTTTCCAGCCTCATACACAGCACATACCTCCATACTGACAATAACAGTAACAATATATTTTATTAAACAGTTCGTAACAAAAGAAAACCATCTTTAATCTGCGCTTTGCACACTAAACTACAGTAAATAAACCCCACTAACCATGACACACTGTATAGAACCAGAGCCACACAAGAGATAATACACTCATGCATTGAAAGTTAATGGAGGATCAGATCAAAACAAAAATCAGATCAATATCTTCTGATAAATGCGCATATATCCATTTAACTGAAAGCAGATAACACACGTGATCTCTAATGCATGCTGTTAGTTTAAGCATTTCAAATCTTCTTCAGATGAAATATTATGAGACGTACCTTTATGAAGTGAGTGAGTGAGTGAGTGAGAGTGAATTCACATGAGTTCAGTGTAGCGCGTCTGTCTTCTGCACAATACATGCAAAACAGCCACAGCTGACGACTCGTCTGTTATTGGTCGGAGGGCCAGCTCAGAGATTTTCTGATTGGTGCACGAATACCGTTATGCCCGCCTTTCTTTACAGCACGCACATGTGATTCGCTGTTTCATAAATCAGTCAGTGCTAAAGCCTCAACGTTGCCGGAAGGGCCATTAGCGGGTGTTAAAATGTGAACAGAAATATCTTTGTGATGGAAAAACATTAAACATTGAAAACATTAGAGGGTCAAACTTTAATGTCAAAATTAAAAACACTCGTTCACATTTTTTACCTGGTAAAACATTTACTCAAAATATCTAATTGCTTTTGTGATAAACCCACGTTTACAAAACTGTCATTTATTGACAGTTACAATGTACAGTCTAGTTCGCTAATATTTGCTACGGCACATTCTGTATGTTACACATACTGGAAAGTGTAAATGATCTCTATTTGTACATGTGTTCTCAATTACCAGGTCATCAAAATGACATAATATTTAAAGGTTAAAGTACTTTTGGATTAAGACAAATTCAAATTTCAAATCAAATTTTATTTGTATTTGATTGACAACGTCACTCAAAAAAAAACTATTCTGCGTAAACTGTGGTTATGATTACAGTAAAAGAAAGATTTCTACATATTCCAGTTAAAATATTACTTAATCACAAAATACCCCCATTTAAAAAAACAGTGATGTTACAGCGCAACCTAGTGTTCAATCTCTTATTAAACGTCGTCTGGAGGGAAATTGTTCACGTTGTAAAACAATCTGAAATTGTGTCACTATACAATTTAACCACTAAACCGCCGCGTCGGAACCGAATAAAACTCTGATAGTAATAATCTACTTTAAACACCTAAAGATAAGAGGGAAACGTATTCAATTCAAAAACAGTTTCCAGTTGCAAAAAATACAGAACACGTCCAGAAAAGCATACATGTAAACAATGCCTTTTAAACATGAACAGCATTTACGAGATATCATGGTATACAAGTCATACTGCAGTATTTTGTACTGAAAACTCGCTGCCGTTGCCGAGCAACCTCCGTGCCAGTTACCTGCGGGAGTTGCTTAGCAACACAAGAGGCAGTACAGTAACCGCGTATTAAAGCTCGTATTCAGGATCAGATCTGTACATATACAACACACCCCTTCGACAGTCACTGCACAAACACAAACCCATCTTTTAAAAACCTCTTTATTCAAATAGATTATTTACAGTGCTAATGTGCAGAACTGACATCCACATCACCGATCAACCGCGACCGTCCCGCAGCGCGCGCACCGCGGCCGCGTGGAGCTCACGCTGCGTGATGACGCGCCTCCGGTTGAACTTTGAGAGCCGCGCTGCCTCCGAGCACACCTGCGCATGCGCGTCTGTCACGAGGCGCATCACGGTGACGGTGTCAGGGATCACGTCGGTGAACTAAAAAAACAAAAATAAAGACTGATTTAATAAACAACTCGTGTTGGAATCATGTAAAGTAAAAAGAAACGGTTTAAAAAGGAAATGTAAGTTTAGTACGTGCAGATAAACAATTTAATCATTAGAGAAATAAAGCCAACAATGCTCATTATCTTCACCTTTTCTATCTTAAAGATGTAAGCGGAATATGCCGCGATGCTTCGCTTCCGCATCCAAACTCTTCTGCGGGGTTTCTCTGGTTTCTGTGTTTCGCCTGATATTATTTTCATAATTAATGTTGATTATCAGAAATAACAGTGAAAACTTCGTGCGCGCGCAGAAGTGCTGGGCTGTAGATCTGATCTCAGTTCAGCAGTCTGATCACATTTATTGTGTCTTCTTATCGCAGGACAGGTGAAACAGTTCTCATTAATTAGAGCGTATTACACTAATCACACCACTGTTATATTAGAACATGTTAAAGTGTTTCACTCCCGTTTCCTCTTAAAACACTTTTATGAATTAGCTATGTTGGAATATCCAGTCATATATGAAGCATAAATGTGACACTTTGAGCATATCAGCATCAGTTAAACTCATGTCATGAAGAACAATTACAGCTCGTTTCTCCCATTAGGCAGCAATGATATATAGATCGCTAACTGAAGCGTTGTTATTGTCTCCCAGTTTACTCTTAACTAAACTGCTCAGATTTACTTTCTGTCATCAAAACTGAACTGCATACAGAACAGAATTGAGGGGATATCATCATTTTGCTGTATATCTGTACTGTATTTTAACAACTCATGCCTTTATGTTCATTTTCATTTCTCACAAGGACCTTTAAGAGAAACATCTGATCTTCACACTTCAATGAAACAAAACTAGCAACTGAGGATGTTGGGAGCTCTGAAAGAGAAATCTCTGAGCAATCAGATGTTCCTGTGGACTGGCAGAAGGGACAGACCAGGATTAGAATGGGCTGTTTGGAGTACAGTGGATTACAGTAATCCAGAACTCTGAATGCTGCTGCTGCTCACTACAGATCTGCTCTACAACATGGACTCCAGGACTCTAAATGTGGTACTGCTGCTCCTCACTCAAGGTACAGAATGAGTGTTTTCTCACAGGTGCTCAGAGTCTGTGGTGGTTTCCAGCTGCTCGTCTTCTACACTGTCCAGTATCCACAGGGTTGCTTTTGGGCTGGTCTTCTACATGAACTTACCAGACCGAATCTACCACTTCTGAGTTAACAGGCTGTGCTTGTCATACTATTTGTAAACTGTTTGCTGATCTTACACATCAGTGGTTCTGATATTTTCTGATGATTATACAGACAGACCGATATCTTAATGTATAATAATATATTCTCCTCTGTCTCTTTCTGAAACAGTGTTCATTGGGGTCAATACTCAGGGGGTGAGTATGTGTGTGTGTGTGTGTGAGTGTGTGTGATTGTTTGTACATATCATGATGTGTGTGTGTGTCAGGAGCTGGAGATGCCGTGGCCTTATGAAGATGAGGAGGAGATGAATCTAAAGGAGAACCAATCACAGACGGGCTGCAGCTGTGACTGTCAGAAAGCTCCACTCACCGGACCTCCACCCAGCACCTCCGTCAGCACCACCCCACCCACACGCAGCCCTTATCTGGACTGCATGCCGGGTCAGTGAACAGAAAACATAAACCAACATTTGTCTGTGTGTGTATACGGGGTCCAACATTACCTGAATCAGATACAAATATACCCAAGATGGGACAACCTTCCTGCAACACCTTCATCTGCATACACGTAAACATTTTTCTATCTTAAATTGTGTGTGTGTGTTTAACAGCTGAAGGACAACAACAAGGTCATGCTGTAAATGCCAGATTTCATTGTGACTGTGGAGATTAGAGGCGTGTGTGTGTGTGTGTGTGAAATCATCTTCACCAAAGTGCACNTTAACAGCTGAAGGATAACAACAAGGTCATGCTGTAAATGCCAGATTTCATTGTGACTGTGGAGATTAGAGGCGTGTGTGTGTGTGTGTGTGTGTGTGTGTGAAATCATCTTCACCAAAGTGCACGCTAATTTTTAGGGCATCTAGCCAAATAGCTCTACTGCAGTTACGTAAGCAAGGAACAATCACTCATAATGCATTCACTAAATAGACACATGAACCGTCCTCAGGTCTCAGCAGACCTCAGCCTGTATCCAGAGATACAGTGGGCAGCATAATCACAACATTGAAAGACAAGGAATAGCAGAGTTATGTCTTAACAAGAGAGAGGCAGTGTGAGGACTGGAGGATGCCAGCAAATAATCTCAGGACTAACACAAGAACACGATGTTAAGATTAAAGGGCCTGAAATAGAGTCCTGCTCTCCTGCCAAACCTAGCTGGACATCCACAGATGAGGTCCAGCTAGGTTTGCCATGATGCCTGTTCTGCTAATAACATGTTATTTCTCACATGCTGGACCCAAGATGAGCTGATGTTCTCATGTTCCCCACCAGAATGTCCGTACCACAGACCGCTGGGGTTTGAGTCCGGATCAGTGCGCTCAGAACAGATCACGTGTTCTAATCTGGAGCAATATGTGGGCTGGTTTTCTTCCTGGACTCCAAATAAGGCCAGACTGAACAGTCAGGGATTTGGGTGAGTGACCCAGAACAGTCTGATCAGACTGATCGCTTTTCCAAACAATTAGTGTGGTGACAAAACCAGTATTAACCAGTAGTGGCCAATTTGGTTTAGTGCTGGACAACACCTCATTCAACCACGTGGGGTGCTGCTGTATTTAAAAGGTCACCTGACTGATGTCAGAGGTCATCACTGACCGTTATGTCTCTCATGTTTCAGCTGTGCGTGGCTGTCCAAATTCCAGGACACCAGCCAGTGGCTTCAGATCGACCTGCTGGAGGTGCGTGTGGTGTCTGGGATCCTTATGCAGGGACGCTGTGATGCTGATGAATGGACCACCAAATACAGTCTGCAGTACCAAACCCAGGACAACCTCAACTGGGTCTATTACAAAGACCAGACAGGAAATAACAGGGTGGGAATGAACAGAATGTGACCAGTATGTGTGAGGCGCCACAAAAATCTGCTTCAATACTTTCATACAACAGTAACAAATGAATCTTCAAATGAAATGAATTTTGGAGGAATTGTGCCTCCTTTGATGTTTACAGGTTTTGGAACAGGGAAAAATGATTCATTTAGTTCTTGTGTCATGTGACGTGTGTGTGTGATGTGTCACAGTTACACTGAGTGACGTGTGTGTGAGTGACGTGTGTGTGAGAGTGACGTGTCACAGTTACATTGAGCCCAGCAACAAAATGTACCATCTACTTTTAAACCAATCGTACAGCTATAAAACATCTCTGCTGGTGTTTCTCTGGCAGGTGTTTTATGGAAACACAGACCGCTCATCCACAGTGCAGAACTTGCTGCGTCCACCCATTGTGGCGCGCTACCTGCGGATCCTGCCCCTCGGCTGGCACACACGCATCGCCATACGCCTGGAACTGCTCATGTGCATGAACAAATGCATCTGATTGGAAGGATCCGCCTTCAGCTGCAGGTCCAAAAACAGTTGTAGACTACTGTATTCTTAATACTAAACAGAATAAAAACCTGATCCATCAGAACCATCTTCTGTGTAACCAAAAGTAAACAAACAATCAATGTTTGAGTTAAAATAAGAGAAACACAGAAGTTAGGGGATAAAAGGCTGTTTATTCAATAAAATATTTGTTTCAGAGATGTCATCAAGAAAACAAGAGAAATAATACATTTTTCTATGCATTATATTAAGCATCAAACATCAATACTGTTTCCAAATTCAGATCTAAGATATTACTGCCCGATTCCTCTGACTTTAGACCATAAATGTGTTTCACTGCCTAACGTTTGGAATATCACATTGTAAAATAAAATGACAATAATAATGTAAACTGCAGGTTTTGATCATTTATTTACTGTAGATGCTGAAGCGTGAGGATTTCTCTCAAACGTTTGAGACATTTCAAAGTGAACTGTTGCTACACGTTATATTAACGTTATACTGTAGCTTAGTGTATCTGGAGAACAAAGTGGAGTCACTTTTGAATCAGTTTGACAAAACAAAACAGATGATCTTATTTAAATGAGAATTTAGCATCTTGATTTCCCTCGTGAGTCTGAGGAACACACGACTATAGACTGTACAGTATCATAATAATCTGATGTGAAAAGTGACACCTGAAGAAATAAATGAATATTAAAAGTATATCTGAAGAGTTTTGAAACATGAACCACAGACACGCTGGGATGATGCAGCAGATAATTCATCATTATGTGTCAGGACAGTATTTATTATCAATATGATCAATAATCTGAATGATATCTGTGAATGAGATGTGTGTCGCTGGCACCTGCTGCAGTCTGACATCTCATGTACTCGACTGATGGATATGAAATCATGAAGCAGCGGATTGGACACAAGCCTCCATCAGGAACCTTGTGCTTTATTTAGAAGGATTATCTGTCATGTTAAATAACATATTGCATAAAACGGATTAAATATTATTCCCTTTCCTTGTGTACATACACTGGCTCTATTTCCCTAAAAAGAAACATTATACACACTAAATAACCTCTGCAGCTATTGCATGAAAAACGCTATTTGCAGTGTTGAAGAACTCCAGACCTGAGATTGGTCAGATGCTGATCCGTTCTGTAGAAAGAACTCTTGCTTTGAATAAAAGCATCTCTTCATCTTAAATGCTTGAAGTTATTTGTTGCAGTGGATACAGATGGCCAGCAGGTGGAGCCACAGCAGGTTCTACGGTTTGGTCAGATTTGGTATGGAGTTGTTGGCTTGAGAAATTTCACTTTCACGGCTTTGATTTCTACAGACTAAGACTCGCACAACAGCCCAGACAGCCACAGATGTTTGGAGATGCTGGAGATTTACACATTTACTCGTCTGCAATACATCCTTCAGTTGACCTTGACAGATGTGACATTTAACATCTTGAGATGTTTACACACAAACAGGTGAGAAAGGATGAGATGCGATCTCCACAACTGTACTATCTGGGCAGCACGTGCACACACACACACACAAGCTCATGTCATTTACGCATTTGGCAGACGCTTTTTTCTTTTTCCAAAGCGACTTATAGTTCATTCAAGTTATACTTGATACTTTATATTTTGTCAATACATGTGTTCCCTGGGAATCAAACCCACAACCTTTGCATTGCTAGCCCAATGCTCTACCAACTGAGCTACAGGAACACACACACGTCACTCTCTCACACACACACACACACACACACGCGCGCACGTCCCTCACTCACACTCACACACACACTCACACACACACACACGTCACTCACATCATACTCACACACACACATCTTACTGTTAGTTCCTGTTCATCTAAATATCTACTGATTTTCACTGATTTGTAAACAGAAATGACTCTGTCATAATATATACTGTAGTCTTATTCTATAACTATAAAATAAATGTAAATACTCTCATTTATACATTTATCATTCAGCCTGTTTAGGCAAATGTAAGAGTTACTATGCAGATAATATATACTACAACCAGAGTATAAACTAAAGCCGCACGTACACTGCTATACATTTATATATTCCCATTTACATATAGATATATCATCTTCTTTATACTGTAGTTATCCAATGACAAAAACTTACAATAATTACATAATTCAAGTTATATCAAGTTATAAATGAAAACCTAACAAACACAAATCAACAAAAAGACATTGGGGTCCCCTTACCCTTAATACAGGAGCAGAACGGTCCATGAGGGGGCGCTGTTTTAAATTTACAGCGCTGTCTCTTTAAGGTCATTTAAGTTCGGCAAACGTGAGCGAAAATGACGACTGAAGGCATTTGGGCCAGATTTGGAGGTCATCTGATCAGGATACGGGTTTCCCTCAGGTCGACCCAGAGCTGTGGAGTGCCAAGAGGACTCTAGGGGCCCCGGATACCCAGCCTGACGACCTTTGACCTGCCCAGAGCTGCTGATGCCGCGTGGCTCCATGAAACCTCCACCTTTAGAGGACTGAGCTGGGAGAGGGTAGTGCAGATCTGAGGAGGCTTGATTAGAGGAGGACGAGGAGGTGGTGAGATGAAGGAGCTTTCGCAAGGATCTGAGAGGCTGAGAGACAAAGGGAGAGACAAACAGAGACAGATAGAGGGAGAGAGACAGAAAGAGTGACAAAGGGAGAGAGACAGAGAGAGTGTGAAAAGGACAGGATCTGAAGCAGAAACAAACACACTGTTGCTCTGTGTGTCAAAATGTACTTAACAATAAGCAGTGTGCATAATTTCACAAACATACACACTCAGAAAATAAGGCAGTAATGCAGGTGTGGTACAGTGTGATACAGTAGGTGTGGTACAGTGTGATACAGTAGGTGTGGTAACACAGGTGTGGTACAGTGTGATACAGTAGGTGTGGTAACACAGGTGTGGTACAGTGTGATACAGCAGGTGTGGTACAGTGTGATACAGTAGGTGTGGTCCAGTGTGATACAGTAGGTGTGATACAGCAGGTGTGGTACAGTGTGATACAGTAGGTGTGGTACAGTGTGATACAGTAGGTGTGATAACACAGGTGTGGTACAGTGTGATACAGTAGGTGTGGTACAGTGTGATACAGTAGGTGTGATACAGCAGGTGTGGTACAGTGTGATACAGTAGGTGTGATAACACAGGTGTGGTACAGTGTGATACAGCAGGTGTGGTACAGTGTGATACAGTAGGTGTGGTACAGTGTGATACAGTAGGTGTGGTACAGTGTGATACAGTAGGTGTGGTAACACAGGTGTGGTGCAGTGTGATACAGCAGGTGTGGTACAGTGTGATACAGTAGGTGTGGTAACACAGGTGTGGTGCAGTGTGATACAGTAGGTGTGGTACAGTGTGATACAGTAGGTGTGGTAACACAGGTGTGGTACAGTGTGATACAGTAAGTGTGGTACAGTGTGATACAGTAGGTGTGGTACAGTGTGATACAGTAGGTGTGGTACAGTGTGATACAGTAGGTGTGGTACAGTGTCATAAAGTAGGTGTGGTAACACAGGTGAGGTACCTGAGGGTGAGTGTCAGGTATTCTCTCTGTGGGCCAGTCAGCGTCCTTCTCTCTGTCTGTCTCCAGCTCTCTCTCTCTCTCACGGCTGCGTTCTCTGTCTTTGCTGCATGTGCGATGTCTGCTGCTCTGGTGCCCGTATGACCGTGATGATTTCTGCATCACCACCTGATCCCGCCCCTCGCTCGCCACCTGACCAATGACACGTGTTACAGTGCTGTCAGTCAAACTCTGAACATCACAATCAGCAAATGAACAGAAGAGCAGCTGAATTTTACAAACATTCAAATCCAGATCAAACAGCGAAATTCTTCAAATATATTTTAGGCACCACCATGTATTACATTTCCGGTCGTTAAAATTAGTAACAAATAATGCTTTACTACAACTGAACTGAATATCAATTTAATGAAATATGTGAAAATTATGATTTTATGTTGTATTAAAATCATTGTTCTTTGTTACATGTGATCTGTGCCTGTCATTTATAAAACATTGTGTCATTTAGGCAAAGTGTCTACATAGAATATGTCTTTTAGCAGATCAGTCACAGTAAAATCACCAATGAGCCCTTACATCACAGTTCTGATCACCAGTGTGTCTGTGATTCATAACATTCAGGGTTAGTTTTGCCTTTGATTCTGTGGAACTTCCAAATCTGCATTAGACATGAAAAACCAATCATTTCTAAATAATTTCTTAAGACGAATGATGACATCACAGATCTGGCAACCAATGAGGAGACAGGCTGCGAACCCCCCACAGAATTAGGGATTAGTTCTGTTAACTCATGCAGCGAGAGGTTTAGTCTGTGGCATGTTAGAGATGGGATGAGTACAGTAGGTATGAAGATTCGTGTATACCATTGGAGTGGCCACTAGGGGGCGACCCCTCTCAGAGGAGCTCCGTGTGAAGCTCCTCTGAGAATAGAAAAGAGGAAACAGAGGTTTTCTCATGACTGGAGCTCGTTCTTCACCAGCGTCTGTCTGCAATACAAGAGGCACAAAACTCACACAGAGACATAAGGAGCTAACACGCCCCTGCCTGCCCAACCTCTGACCAATCAGATTTACTGGGTTTTGGGTGGGCTTGTGTCATTTTTACCCATTTCTCTGGGTTTGGTTTAGGTTTGAAATGAATGAAAAATAAATTATAATGATAAATATGTTATATGTGTTGTTATGCACACAGACTCATAATAGACAGTGCAATTGATTATCCAGAAGTTGAAGCAGTGTATCAACTCTTATGGTTTGGTCAAGTCAGTGTATTTTGGTTACTAGTTATCCTGCTAGCTTCAGCTTATAACTAAGAGAGACGCTGATCTCAGGGCCTTGTTTACTAGATTTACTGACTCCAGACCTTTACTAGTCTCACACACACACACACACACAGTACAGCACAATAAATACACACACACTGCACACACACAGTCCCCAGAGACTCACGGCCTGGGTCTTCTTCTTCTTCTTCTTCATCGATCTGAAGAAGCCCTGTTTCTCCTTCTCTTTGGCTGGTTCTGGTGGGCTTATGTCCAGAGCCTCAGACCCCGCCCTCACAAAACAAGACACAGGTCACAGGTTACATGTACAGAAATCTCTTACTGAAACTCAAGCTGTAGTCCGTCTGTCTGTCAGTCAGATGTGTGTCCTCACCAGGGGTCGTAGGGCTGGTGGTGGATATTGTGACTGTTGTCTATCGTGACCCCTGAACTCTCGTGGAAGGAGTTATCGGGTCTGGGAGACGGAACTACAGTAACCAAAAATCATTTATTATTATCAAAGTCTTTATTCATTCATTATTCATTATGTGTTTCATGACTGTTATACAGAAACACTCTCTTCACATGTAAAATGAGTCTCAGCTCTCTTGGATTTGCTGTCAATGTAGCTTCATAAAACCATTTGTTAATCACGACGTGACCCGTCATTACACACACAGTAGCTTTCATGTGTGTGTGTGTGTGTGTGTGTGTGTGTGAGATCATACCGACCTCTGTAGAAGCTCCCGACCCGGCGTGGGACAGACTCACTGTAAATCATTCGGTTCTCTTTGGCTGAACTGCTGTCGTCTGTGAGCTGCTCGTGATACACCCCCCCCTGCAGCACACACACGACACATTTACACACCCATGTTACCACCGTTCAAAGATTTGTTCCTCTTCATTTGTTGAAAATACAGTTAAATACAGTAACAAAAGAATCAGGAGCTGAAGTTTCCACAAGCAGCTTTAGTCTCTTTAAGAGCTAAAAAGAGAATTCTGGGAAATGAAGTGTTTCACTATAATCCATACAGCACACTATAATACATATGATGAAACATCACAATTTAATACAGATTTCTGATGGTGCCATTTCTTAATATATGCCAATGTTATTGGGTTGTTATTAAAATTATTACATTACAGTTCTATGAATTTCTTTCCATTTCCATTTCTAAATTCAAAGTGTGAAATTTATATGGAATTAAAAGGCATTTTCAATTCAAAAATTTTCAAAAATTCTACAAACACTGATTGTTACAGTTTTACTGAAATGACACCTTATCAATGAAAGAGCAAAGCAAACAGGAAAATGGGCAGCACAAAGAGAAAGAGAGAGAGAGGGAGAGGTAGCATAAGAGATCTAGACAGAGGGAGGGGAAAGAGGGAGAGACAGAGAGAGGGGGGGAAGNGGGGGACGAGACCTCGCTCTTTTGCCGTGGCGTGTGAAAGCCGCCTGTGTTGTCTCGTGAGGACTCTTGGATTAAAGGTCGCGTGTGACTGACCTCTGCAGCCGTGTGCTCGTTCTGTTCATGGAAAGATGAGAGCAGGTGAAGCAAAAAGCACCCGGCACACATTCATACAGACTCCGTTCCAAACCCTACAAAGCTCCCTACCTAGACAGCACATTTAGTAATCACAGGTGTCTACATCATCAATGTTTCCAATCAGTCACTCAACGGGGTTTTAAAGTGAGGATGCTGCTGTTGTGGGCAGCAGACAGTGAGCGAGTGCTCTAGGGTTTGGAAGAGAGCTGAAATATTACAAGCATCAGTTCATCACATACGCGTCACACAGATCACAGACATCAGGCATGTGCTGCAATCCTCTGCCCTGGCACACAGCGAGACACACAGAACACATCAGACAGGAGCATAAACCCACCCTGATATCGTCCAATCCCGCGTCCCGTGAGCTGCCCATGTGTCTGGGGAGGGTCC
>JAZGTJ010012495.1:0-15825 GCA_036877575.1 Botia almorhae
CCAGAAATGATCCAGAGACAGAGAGGCTTTCTCAGTCACAGTCACACCATCCTCTTCAGGGCTACAGTTTAACAAGTGCTGCAGTTCTGTTAGACACAGCAGATTCAATCACACCTTTGAGTAGATAAAGACCTTTACAAAACTGAAGTAACCAGTAATTCAATCCATTCTATTGCTGCTATTCCCCTCTATTTATTCAGTTAAGTTATTCAACATTGTCTAGAATTGAGATAATGAATCAATTGTCTTAAATTATCTTTATTGTGACGATTGTGAAAATCAGATTTTGTTGATAACTTTAGTTAAAAACACTCAATGCACTTAATTTCTTTATTTATCATTGACTACGAACTTTAATGACTTTAAAAAATAATAATTTAATTTGAAAATCTATTTATATTTAACTAAAGGAGTATGTACTAGCAAATTAGCTTTTGATGTGCTGCATGTAGCAAAATCGATTTTTGCTATTATGACTGACCGGAGTCTATTATATTACAAACTGCATTCAAATAAAATAATCACACTTTGCTACTTTGAGCTTTCATGATCAATTACCAGTGTTGGCTGAAATAAAGCCCACTGCAAATGGTGGCGTATCTCCTAACTGCACAGACACATTGACATTGGACACTGAGGAGCTTATCCTCACAGGGGCATCCAGCTGAGGAAAACGCCTGAGAGACAAAAGGACACTTATATGAGAACTATAAACAAAACCTTTGTCACATTCAATCTTTGGCTCTCAGAATCCTAGAGGATGATTTGTACCTTTTTCTATTTGTTGCTTTTTTGTTGTACAGTTGATCCCATGACAACATGTCCAACCAATGGGAGAACTCTTGGTGTCGATAGTGGATGATGCAAGTGTTGATGGTGATCGTGCTGGAGATATCAACAGATGTCACCTTAAAAATGGAGGGAAGCCAGAAACTATAAAGCACTATAAAGTCTTTAATTTGTTTGGAAATTTATATAGGAAACCAGTAAACCAACTCACCTGCAGTACAGTTCTTAAAGTGTTGAGACATATTATTCTTTGTCTACTTTGTGACAGCAGAAGGCCATCTGAAAAATAGCCAAAATAAAGGAATAAACAAATAATAACGGAATAAGACGAGATTTTGAAGGAATCTTTTGAAGAATATTTAAGTGATATTCACTGCCACAACGCTATGGTGAAAATGGGTGTTTCTAAGGTGCTTTGAATGGTTTATAGTGCTCTGTTATGTAGTTGTTGTGTGGTTTCTGCCTCAAAAGAGCTCACCACAAGCATGATTTGATGTATCATTTATGGTGATGGCACAAAGGGTGTGTGGAACGAGATACCAAATTTTAATACATAGGGTCAGGGGTTTGTTCCAATCAAAAGTCAATGTCTGCTTTACATATGTAAACTGATGAAAGTTGCATGTTCTGCCATAGAAAGTGTGTTCTTGCCTACCCACCCTCCAGCAGAAGCTCCAGGTGGCTCTGAGGAAAACTAAGCTCAGGTGTGAGGCTCCTCAGAGGAAGCTCATCATCTCGATCATAACCCAACTTCAGAGACTTTAAAGTCCAATTTAAATGTCTGCAAAATGAAGAATGTTTGTTAGGACATTTAAGATCAACCACAGGAACTTTTATCTCGTGGCTCACCTCTTCTGGCTCTGCATGGACAATGTGATGTTAGTGTTTTCAAAATCAACGTTGACCTTCTGTGGAACCAGTTTGTAAAGGTTCTCAATTGCCTCCTTTTGAATATAAGAGTCTTCTTTATTATCTTAAAAACAGAAGAAAGACTTTTAGACAGTCAAACAATAAGCAAACAGCATGTACCTTAATCTCCACACCTAGTCTGGCCAAACCTGCTGTATAACTGGTGCAGTCTGGTGTAGTACTTCCTGGAGGTATGGAGAACTGGCTGAGGAACAGGCCCTCGTGAAGCTCAGCCAGCATGGTTCTCACACTCAATCCCAGCCGGCCTGGCCTCAGATCAGGCAGACTCATGTCACCATTCAGAGCTAAACTCAGGGATACTTCAGCCAGACATGTGTCCTGCCAAAAAGTGTAAAGGTTACTTTGCATCTAGTAAGCACACAAAACTCTTATCTCCAGTAACCATATATGCTTTGTAGAAGGTTTTTACTTGATCTTTTAACATATTCAATCATCATAATAAAGATAATTTATATACAGATGTTTCAAAGGTACAGTCCCAAAACAGACAGATTAATCTTTTAATATAGCACAAATGTGCTGGTGTATCAAGCTTACATACCAGTCTGCTGCTCTTTAAGACTTTACTGCTAAGCTGCCCCACTGAGAACTCCCAGGCCAACCTGACCATACATCATAATCAATGCAAAATGCACTCATACATGTCAATCATTAATCATACGACACCAGATGCAAGCCTTTTTGTTCCAGAGCATCAAAATAATTTTAAAAATACATATTACTCACCTTTTGCTTTGATGATCCAGCAGCAAAGTAATTGCAGAGGAGGTCATGTGCCAGAGAGACTCGGGCAGGGCCAGATTCAACACCATCACATTAATGGAGTCAATGTGAAATGACAGCAGCTACAAAACAAATGGAATGTTAATCCAAGTCAGAGATTAAATTAAATGGACAGTCCTGTCATTGGGAGGTTTTCTACCTGAGACAGGAAGTGCAGGGATGATGGACTGAGAGAAGCCCTCTTTGAATTCTCATCTTTGCTTCTGGATGCCCGCGGCCTAAAGGGCTCCTGCAGGTCAAAGCGTACCCGGGCTTCACCCACACACAATGCCAAAAACCTCCTGAGAAATACAACAACAGATTGTTGTGACTGATACATACAGCACGCTAGTCCTAAAGGTGATGTAATTTCTGTGCTGTTTTCAAACAGGTTTGCCCAACCCTCAACAACCCTAACCCATATTCCAGTATTTTAACCTTGAAATAAACACACATCACCTTTAACTACAAGTTAAACAAAGCCTGGTCCTGGGGTACATCCAACAATTTCCAAAATCCAATAGCCTCTTTTTTCTGGAATGCCTAGTTCAATTAATTGAATCAAGTGTGTTAGACTTGGGACACATAAATTGTATTGGGGGACTCCAGGACCAACGTTGGGAAACATTGAACTAAGTCACAAAGTCTCCATATTGTACACAAAAGGAAACAGTCTTTCAGGCAAAATATTTACATCATTCAACAAGTTTACAGCATATAGATCAGATTTTTTATCATCCCATAACTATACTTACGGCAGGTCGGGATTAACTATTTTACAAGATATCCATATCCTGTCAATTTCCTATAAAACATAAAACACTTTGCATTACGAGTAAACATCAATGAATATCAACATCATATTTACAATATTTAAGTTACATTTTGCATCATATTTACAATAATGTCACTGGTTAAAGATTGTGTTTCATTGATGCTGAAACCAAACCTACCAGAGTATGTTGTGGCTGGAATTGAACACTAATACCTCGCACTGAGAACAGACCCACAGATTTAATCTTGAGCTCAGCATTCAGAACATTTTGGAAAAATCTTACAGCCAAACTGCAGACAAACCATCTTAGAAAAACAAAGGACACCATATTAAAACGTATTTTTCCTTATCCATTTCTAAACAAGGATTATTTAGTCATAAAATCACACATCATAGAATCCTGCATGCTGGTTTCTTACCTAAAGAGTGAAATAAATATAAAAGCTAGAATCAGAAATACTGATATGGAAATCAGCAGGGCGGACATTGTGCTGCAGAGATGTGTCGTTGCATTTAACCCACAGTCATGGCACAGGTGGGAACCTGGTGATCAGTGACAAGTCCAGATTACCTGTCAAACAGTCACTTAAATTATTCCTTTTAAAATCATCTCCAAAATACCAAACGTTAATAAACATTAAACTAAATAGTGACACAGAGCCAGAATATTCTAGCATGTTTTTTATTGTGAAAACTGGAGGGAGTCTAATTTTTTCACCCTCCATGATTCAGTGTTTTGCCACTGTGGCAACGTAAACAGCTGTTGGGTGGAACTTGGAGCAATGTTTATCAAAACAGCATTACCCATTTTGCTGCCAAATTAACATTGCAGTTCTAAAACAAGGAATCATTTAACTTCTTTATTATGGTGCCCGCTTTAATGATGTATGTTACCCACCTGGTATGGTTTGCAATGCAGATCAGTCCATCTTTACGTGTACACCACCCGCTCAGCCTCACACTAGGCTAAATGAGGTAGCTGCGAGATCATGACAGCTCACTGTCAACAAACTGACATATTTAATGATGTTTCACTGCCTCCTTAAACGCACAGCATAAGAAACCCGTGCTATTTAAAAGACAAACAAGATGTTCTTTTGGTTACAATTATAACTAAGGGGCTTTCTACCTGCAGTACTTCAATTTCAACCGTGAAGGCAGATATATTAACTTTTCGCGTTGGATGTTTTTGTGGACTTTCCAAAATAAAAGCCCCAAAGAGACTTGCGCAAAATAAAACTTTATTAATCAGTTGATGTCGCTTATTATTAAAGAATTTAGGCACTCAAACGTTTAATAGGTCTAAATCTATTATTGGAGACCTAAAACTCTATAATTGTAAGAAATACCGTTGTAATTTATTTACAGTTGGGAGTTTTATAACCTGGACAGTCAGCTGACAGTCATGTTTATTTCAGAGGATATCACCTGACTACAGCTCATTCCGCACTTACAGTTACGTTGGCCTGCCTTGACAGGCCCATGATACCTAAAAACTGTTTAGGTATGTAGTTCACATGGATTATGAGACAAAAAAACACAGTGTCTGTCCAATCTGCATTTCCAATAGCTCATAATAGTGGCTTGTGGAAAGCTCTCATATATCTCAGGTGGCTAACCAAAAGAAAACAAAACAAACAAACCAAATCTTTCTCTGCACATTTGGAGGTGTCAGGGATGCGTCTGTGCAAAATTAATACTACAAGTATGTATATGCTTGTGTGACTATCAGGCTATTCGGTTATTTTTATTCAATGAAATATATATTCTGAAAAAACAAAAACTTCCTGGACATCTTGGATCTTTTTAAGCAGTCTCACTTAATCCAGTCACTTATATAGTCTTTATACTAAAGCCCTCTGCTTGTTGTGTTTGGCAAACCACTCATCACTCTTATCTGCAGCAATGGCCTGTGAAAGACAGAAAACAAATCATTCTGTGCAATATAAGCACTACTGTATACTGTGTAATGTGTAGTGAATGATTACCTTATCCAGGGTGGAGAGCTGCCTGAATGCCTCATCACCCACAAAGCAAATTTCATGACTATCCTACATTATGTGGAAATCAGAGTCAGCTAGGCATACAGTTTGGCAAAAATTCACCATTTAGTCTTAGTAACACTAAACAACAAAGACTTACAGAATCTGCAAGAATGACAACTTCCACTGTGGCCTTTCCTGGTGTGTCTAGACTCACTAGTGGAGTAAGGATTTTGTGGTTTTCCTTTTCATTAGGGCCTCAATATCCGGTAACTATCAAAATAAGTGCAACCTTTAAATTATACCACGTAAAATGTGATCCAAAAGAACTGGAAACTGGAAAGTACTAATATACTGGAAACAGGATACTGGAAAGTATAGAAAGATATCAATTAAATCAAAATGTTCTTCATGATCACAAGGGCAAGCAAATGCGATCCTACCAAAAGCAGTTCCATGATCCACAGTGCCTCCAATGTCCTGTAGCTCCAGTTTACACTACAAAAGAGCAACATTTCATGTGTAAATAATCAAGCAATTTCCTTACAAAAGATATGAGTTTTGAGGTCTGGGTGAATGGCATGTCCTCAAAATTTAATTATTGCCAAAAATATAATAATGGATCCTTTCAGCCAAACCTGATTATCTGAGAATCCAATCAAGACCGTCTTTTTGTCCTCATTCTTCTCAATAACTTTCATTCCCAGCAGGGAAGACCAATAATGAACAGAACGCTGCAAATTAGAAACGCCAGCGAAACCTTCTGGACAGGATCTTTGCCAGGAAAAGAAACAGATCAAAACACTGGCACATTGTTACCAAAAAAAACCTTTACCATTTCATTAAACAGAAGCATACATATTCATTAAAAATGCACAATTATACCCACCACAGTTTGGCTGATCTTTATCTATAAGATAAAAGTGGTATCCTGAGGCTTCAGTCATGTAGAGGGAAGCTTCAACTGGTGTAAAAGGCCAGCCTACCCTCTTAGCATTACTTACAGAATGGCTAGACTGCAGTCAAACCCTAACAATACATACTGTGAACATAAGTGAACAGAGACATCATATTTACATCATATTGTCTATTTGCTGCTTATTTCCCTTTATGAAAATATAGGCTAAGTATAATTTCAAGGCCAAAAGGAATTTACCAGAAAGTCATTCCCAAGGTGGTATTCACCCACTCCATAATTATAGGTCAACTCTGCAATCATCTGGTCCGAAGCCCACCATGGTTTTACTCCATTTTTCATCATATGGACTAAACATAAATGCAAAACAAAATAACGCTGGGAGATTTATGATTTGTCATAAATTTGCACACGGGTTCATTCAGTATTCATATTAAAATTGGACATTAAAATGTGATCTACCCATTACAGGTTGCCTTGCAGCCCTCCTCAAATTCTTCATGACGCAGAACCTGTAGATTACAGTTTTGTTTGTTTACACATTTGAATACTGAGTCATTAAATACACAGAGGGTAAATGTGCATCGTATTTTACGATTACATCATTAAATATCTTATCAACAATATTAGGAAGCAAAGTCCTCACTGCGTTTTTATGACAGAGAAAGATTTCATCTCGAGTTACAGCTCTCCTACCTTCATTCCTAGGACATCTCTGTAAAAAGTGGCCGTTTTGGTCCTGTTTCCTACTTTAAAACAAAGTGCAGAGCTCATCTAAGTGCCATCGCTCTGTCTGAAAGTCTCTCACTATAGATGATATGATCATATAGTCTGCGTCAATAAACACTCCTGATCAATTGCTCTGCTATCGACAGCATACTGGCAAAACCAAATGTTTTTATATTTTAACGTGCATTTGAGCTTTCTTTTAGACATTTATATTTTGTAATGCAAAATAAACAAAACATTGAAAAATCCAGTATTTATTTAATGCTAAATCTCCCCCTTTTCCTCTGCTACGGTCCATTCCGGATGACGTCATTAAACATGGCGGCGCTCTGGTACAACGTGAGTCGTGGATTTTTTATTTTAGGGGAACATAGTTTATTATCAGGAGGTCATAATAAGATCTTGGTGGATTCGAAGAGGTATGTTCGATCTCTTCGGCGAACACCAGTGGTTGTCCTATATCCTGATGGTGAGCGAGAAACACAAAATAAATCACCTAATAAAAGCAATCAGAAGATCCTAAGGGAGACGGTTAAAGGGACCGACAGACGTGATCGTAAAAACAACGAGAAAATCAATGTGGGAGCTGTCAACAAGAAGTGGAGTACCAATGTGTACGCAGACGAGTCTGTATACATTAAGGACAAACTTGGTGAATTGCGCTTTGAAAAGGCCCCTGCCAGGGATAAGAGACTCGCGTAAGTGCACGTTGTAAAAACATAAACTTATGTCGATATTGATGAAAGACGGATCATAATTAAAAAAATGTAATTCTTTTATTGTTTTGCTATTTTAAATTACATCGTATAAATTGTTACATTGCATTACGTTGTACAAACATTTCATACTGTATTTTATGGTAAATAGTCATAAGAACATAAACAACTGTCATTTTTTCCTCAGAAATTTGGCCAGTATTGCTCGCTCTAGAGCATTTCGTGATAAGGAAGGTAAGGTGCTTCTGGAGGGGAGGCGTCTGATCTGCGATGCGCTCGCTGCTGGCGCGTCTCCTCAGACGCTGTTCTTTAGTGCAGTGGAGCGTCTGCGGGAACTCCCTCTAGATAAACTGCAGCAGGTTAAACTGATCAAGGTCAAGTACGAAGACATGAAGACCTGGTCAGATCTGGTTACTCCACAGGGTGTTATCGGTCAGTTTCAGAAATTAATTTTAAGCCGTTTTAGACTGCTTGAACTTTGATGAACTTTGCTTTCTTTAACTTTCAGCCATATTTTCAAAACCTGACGCCTCACGTTTGGCATTTCCAAAGGATGCGCGACTTCAGTCGATTCCTTTGGTCCTAATATGTGACTCTGTGCGGGATGCTGGGAACATTGGTACTATCCTACGATGTGCCGCAGCTGCAGGCTGTGACCGTGTTCTTCTTACCAAAGGTGTGTAACAAACGTTGACTAGAATTTGACCAGCAAAGGAGCCTGATAAAAAGAGTTTTATATTTTTGAATTGCATTCCCAACATATATATTATGTAATGTGCATTTTATTGGTCACTAGTTTATATGGCTCACACCCACATATGTATAATCTCTTACAAACTTTATACACTTGATACCGTTATACCTTATTTTTAAGTAACAAATTATAAACTAACTAATAGGTTCTGTACTGTAACAATTTAATAAGCATTAATAATTTAATAGTTTAATCTAATTATGTCATTAAGTTTTGGTTGTTTCTTCAGGTTGTGTGGATGCCTGGGAGCCAAAGGTTCTACGTGCAGCAATGGGAGCTCATTTCCGCCTTCCGGTCTTTTCTAATTTGGACTGGGATGACATTTCAAAGCACTTACCACAGGATGTGACGGTCCATGTAGCAGATGACTGTAACCGTTTTCCACAAATCCCTGTCTCAGAGGCAGTTCCAAAAACACAAAACGTTGCTTTGAATGAATACATTGAAAGTGACTCTGATAAGGAATCAGATAATGAACTGTCATTACCATGTGTGAAGCATCAGGCATACCATGAGAGGTGGGGTCAGAGGAGCACAGCACTAGTCATTGGTGGAGAGACACATGGACTGAGTCTAGAGGCCCTCCAATTGGCCAGGAAAACCAATGGTAAAAGACTCTTTGTGCCAATGGCTGCAGATATTAAAAATCTGAGCTCTGCGATGGCTGCTAGTATTCTGCTGTTCGAAGGCAGGAGGCAACTTCTGTTGTTAGACAAAGCACACAGAAATAGAAGATGTAAAGTATAAGAAAATATACAATAAAGACACTCTTGTACTGTATAAAATACAATACTAATTCTCTTATTAATCATGCACTTTACATGACGACTGCTCCGAATTACAGCACAGATCACGGTCGTAAATGCAAAGATAACTGACAATTGCGACCAGAAATTAAATTCAGATGACTGTCATGAGTTATCCAGTAGAGGGCGGTGTGGTGTTTTACTATAGTTTAAGGCCGTGTTTTACATTGTATACGGTTGGCCATTAATGTGAAATATTACGCATTACAAAAAAGTACACATACATTTCACATTCCAAGCATAACTATACTTAACTACAGTTACGCGATAACGTTATACATTTTGAATTCAATTTAATTGTAAAGAGTTATGCTTTTTGTCAGTGTGAAAAGCTGTCAAAGACTTTGATTAAAAAACATGATTTTAATGATAGATGAATTGAGTGCATTGGATTGTGAGATTCAGTGTCTCATACTGTGTGCTCTGGTTGTATATTCCACACGTTAGCCAATGCAGTAGATATAGTACACAAAAAGATACACTAGACACAGTATACTATAGATACGTATCATAGTATGATGTTCCTGACAAAGCCACACTACAAATAAAAACATGTTTGACAGTGAGTTTTAATGGCCATAAAGTCATTTAAAACAACCAAAGAGAGAGACTGTGCTTTAATTGGCTACATTTAGTTAAGAAGCTTGCAATTAAATGCTGTTTTTGTGCCTTCAAAATATCAGACCGCTTTAATACAGGGACCTTCACAGAAAATCCATTTACTGTAACGTTTGAGACGGGAACAGATCAGTCATTCAACATCAAATATCAACAAGAAGTGGGCTAAAGTTTTTGCATGTATCAACTATAGACAATGGCATAAAACAGCAGTAGCTACACAAAGAATAGACAGTGCCTTCTTTACAAGGATATTAACATCTGCCTGTTTATGTATACATATTTATCAGCACCCACTGAAAAGAATCACAGCCTGAAAAAACATACGGCCACATAAACTGTGCACAAAATGTCAGTGGAAAAATAATAATACATCTAACCAAGCTATAACTGTTCTAAACTCTCGATTCTTGAAAGGATATCCAAGGATAGAAGAAAAAACTGTTAAAAGCAAGTTAGAAACAAAGCTTTGTTTACTTGCAGCTTTAAGGTTCAATCTAATCTCTAAATGAAATGACAAAAGACAATCAACTTAAAACTCTGCATCTACTGTCGGTGCTGTAGTAAATGCAAGGCACCACAGGAAGAGGCGGCCGCTTCGTGATGGAGGGGCACATATTAAAATATGTAAAATGTCGATACAAATTAAGCTTCTGGTTGAACGGTCTGACAGAAAGAGAAGGAGAGCACGCCAGGAGGTCAAGGGTCATGGAGGTTCGGGTAGCAGGGCGGGTGGTGTTTAGTGCTGTCCAAGACTTCACCCCACTTCAGATGGGCTCTGGCTTGAGCTTCTCAGCCAGAAAGTCACTAACAAACTGTTCTACCACAGCCGGCGTGATCTCCTCCACGTCTTTAACGTATTTGGCCCGAGCCGACATGTCCAGGATGGTGAGAAGGGGCGCGGCCTCAGGTAGGTTGGTGTAGTCCCGTAGGGAATCAGTCATGTCGTCCTATTAGAAGATTAACATTTTTTTAATACTTCGATCACATATGTTGATCACAATACAGCTTAACTATGTTAATACACAGGAGGCACTTTGGTTTTGAGCATACAACATGAAACAGTCAAAGTTAAAACTGCTCTTTCCACAAATATTTTCTGCTAGATGTTCTCGCATATGTTCTCCATATGTTTACCCATCATGTCTGAACGAATATCTTTCATTTTCCTACACATTATATTTTGTGTATGTTGTGCAGTATATTATAGCCACATGTCCATTGTAAATTGTGAACAGTAAGCCAGATAAATAGGAGACAGATTTAGTCTTTGGGAAACAGCAACCACAAACTGAGGTGATTATACAGACAGAGCTGATTACTTGAAACTGATAAAATTGGTTCAGCAGCAACTCTCATTAAAGCTGATTAGCACAGCATCACATCTGCATGGCAGCACAGAAGGAAGAATATCTTTGTAGTCTCTCCTGAGCAGAGCTGTTCACCCACTGAGCTGAAACCTCCCATCACCCCCCACTGAGAGAATTTCTGTGCTACAGCCAGAAGGATCAGGAGGGGGTACAAAACATCACATCACTCCCCTTTGTTGCTTCTGAAAACTCTTGAAAACTTCAGAGCAATGCAGCTCATTATTCCAGTAGGGGGTTTCTAAATATACGTCTGTGCGGAGACATGGGGTGATTTTACTGAATGTTTTTGATAGTCTTTCCTCAAGATGTGACCTTTAACCTTTAACTCTCAAATAGCTTGAATCTTTACAGTTGGAAAAAGAGGAAACATCCAGATACAATAACACAAACTTGACATATCCCATAAGAAATAATAAATCTTTTAAAACAATTGTGTTCTTGACTTGCAAAGAAGCTTTTCCAACCCAAATAAAACCGAAATATGACACCTTTAATTTCTCTGTTACACAATAATCTATGTGTTATATTTATCCTCATGTATTCCCTCTGAATGAAAATGTCTTACACTGAAAAAAGTGAAAATATTACAGCATAATACGGAATTTGACCACAAGAGGGCACTATGAAGACAGCTTAAGTTTCGAAGAAATCACTGTTCGTTCAATCTATCTCTGATTACCTTCCAAACTATGAGCCATTTCACAGCAGTAAATGTTTTAAACCCACAATCAGATCTTGGGCCTGTAAAAGAGTTGCTTTGTTGTTCTGCTACCTAAAAAGAACAAGAATGGCAACAAAAAGTTTGCGACCTCGACTAATGTCAGATGGAATGAAGGTCTGGATTTTGGATTTTGTATGGATTTTGAACAGCCCAGTCAAAATTGTGGTTATTAACAAAATGTGCAATAAATTTCGTATAAGCAATAGTTTCATAAAAATGACATTTCAGCTTCCTGTTTCTCAAAGCCTGAATAACTGACTTTCTTCCACAAAAGAAAAAAATTAGCTATGGTGAACAATGCTGTCATGCTATATTTTTAGTGGTGAATTTTAAAATCTGTTCCTCACACAAGAAGAGCTGAAAAAATGCATGTCAATTTTTTTTTCAAAAAACATTGTTTTTTTTTATCCTGACTGCCCCTCAGACATTCTGTTTTACCTCTTAAAAGTTTCAATTGTTGTTCAAATAAAGACAATAGAAACAGCTTTGGAACATTTCAAGGTGAGTAAAGGTGACAGAATTTGCATTTTTAGATGTACTTTTCCTTTAAGAGTGGGACAAACATTAATAAAAAACTGCGGGTTGTGCTTTTCCTGTAATATGAAGCAGGAAAAGTAGATCGCATCACACACTGGGTCACTAGTGGCATTACCTATAATCACTTTCTTTTCCAGAGACCAGATGCATTCCAATGTCCAATCACAGCCCACAAAATGCTGTAACAAATTAACCACAGGAAGCACTGCATCAAGGGAGACAGCGCCTGACAAAATTTGACATATTACCTTAAAAAAACTTTTTTCTGGGATTTGTGCTACGTTCTCGCTTGTAAAGATTATGAATGGATAAAATCAGTCAAAGCCATCCTTCAGAAGGAACAAATACAGTGAGAAATGGAGTCTGTCAGTGTTATGCTTCCAGGCTTTAAGATGTGAAAAGATTACATCTCTTTGGCTGTCTGCTTCTTTATGGTAAGCCATGCATCATCTTTTGTGCTGCAGCTAACCTTGTGTAAACTGTGACTCAACCCAGGCCCTTTACGCACACACACACACACACCGCCTCCAGCACTGAGCTCTGTATGTAGACAAAGGTCCAAGACTGTGGCTGCCTCCAGCCGCTAGCGTGATAAGAGCCAGCGTGTTTACTGAATTGCACCAGCCCTACAATGCAAAGTTTATTCTGCCTATTGTGGGACTGTAACATTCCATACGCATTAGCCATCTGCTCATGCAAGCAAAGATAAGATTCTCCGATTGGTCAGCTTGCTATGAAGGACCTTTGCTGATTGGATATCCAGGACAGCTGTGTTCTGAGCTCAAGAGTGGTTTTAGCCGAGCGCCACAGCAGACACCCGAACATTAGGTTATGTTATTGTATTTAACAATTAATCAATTAGGGTCTAACAAAGGTCTAACAACAGAATATAAGGCATGCTGTTGATTACCTGACAACAATTTATACAACCTCTCAGTTTTTTAAAAACAAAAAACAAAATGGTGGGCAAGCCAACCTCCTTTTTGGAGCGAGTAGAAATCTTTTGTGTTTAATACAAAATAATCTGTGGCATATGTTGAATAACAAAATTAAATAAAACAATTAACAGTAACAAAATATTTGCTTTCAACATTAAGAGGATTTGAAAGATGTTTTCATCCAAAACAACTTTGCATTTGCAAGGCATACATTTACAGTATCCACATACTAAATACATACAGTATTTACAGGTATTCTATATACTTTATACATACAGTTAACATATATTGATAGTGTAAGCTTTTACACTGCATAGCTAGTTGTATTAAAGTCACTAGTGTACTATGGGTTTGTGTAGTGGAGAGGGGTCAGTCAGACACACACATGTGCAGGGGAATGCCTGAAACTCAAACCATGCAATAGCAGTACCATTCTAAGCATCTGCCATATTTGGGCGTGCAACGCATGCATATATACGCACATGCAAATGACAATGTGCATTTGTGCACACACACAATCACTAAAGTATCAGGTTTAAGTAAGAAGAAACAGAAAAAATTAAGAAGCTTGCAAAGGAAAGGCAGGAAATATTAAGTATGCTGTGATGCAACCAAAGAGAAAACAAGGGTGTTATAAAAACGTTGCCTTTCATCTCTCGTTATAAGAAAACAAGAGTTTTATGAAAATGTTGGCTTTCATCTCTCATGACACGCAGACCTAAAACAGAGAGATGATCCGGAAGATGAAATAAAAAGTGAGAAAAAGGAAGAGAGAAAAGGGCACAGCTGTTTTAGCACCCACTGAGCCTGAGGACTGTGCTACATGTGCTAGCTATTCATCTGCGGTGAATCATTCTTCATTCTCTCCTCTTATTTACTGCATGTACATGTTGATGATTGTAGGCCGCCCTCACAAAGGATTGTTTTACACTAATATACAGAAACAGATGACACATCACATCATGTGTGTAAAAGCAAGCAAACATGAGGTTGTTGTGGCAAGAAAACAAGAGTTTCAAGTCTCACTCGCTAAATTAGCCTTAAGTTTTATTGCTCGCACAAACGGACAGACGTACCTCGCCAGCCACAAAAAACAGCAGTGGCGTCTCTTCTTCTTTGGCCTTGTATTTGGCCATGATCTTCTCTGCGATTGGCTGGATGAGCTCTTTGGCTGGCTCAAGCTCGCCCTCTTCCTCTGCGTCTGAAAGAGGGCACAAGAAGATTTAATGAGTCTGTGCGAATCACATGGAATTTATGTGTTTCGATTCTGATTCCTGTTCTGGTTCAGATTCCAATTCTTTAAAAGCAGTCTGGTTCTAACTCTCTTAGTACTTCATATTTGAAAATAAACCTGTAATTCTAATAAAAAAATAATGTAATTCTTATTACATTAACAGCCCTTGGAAGTCTGTTATTAAGAAGTATAAATTATAAGATCAGTTTAGATTTTAACAGCACAAATCTGAAATGCATTTAATGCAGTTTGTGTAAAAGGTGCAAGAGTTGTCCAATCCTGCTCATAGAGGGCCAATGTCCTGCAGAGTTCCAACTTGCCTCAACACACCTACTTGGAAGTGTCTAATCTGCATAGTAAGACCTTGATTAGCTGTTTCAGGTGTGTTTTATTACGACTGAAGTTACACTCTGCAGGACACTGGCCCTCCATGAGCAGGACTGGTCACCCCTGGTTTACACAGATGTAATAGACTTACCCACAAACAGCACTAAACAAGGCCCTTCATGCAGCTGCACAGCATTGGATTCGCTGAGCTCTAGTACAGGTCGTGGGTGCCATGGGAAAAGCCGACACTCGGGGTCATTGAGAATCTCCACTCGCCCCTGTCGTGTGATCATGTGACCTTCTGTGTCCAGCAGGATCAATGTGGGGATACCTGGTGAAGAAAGATATTAACAGAGATATTAATGAGACAATGCAAAACCAAACAAACAATTAAACGTTCTGGATGGCCTGGATCCCTTGATTGCTTTATGCTGGACTTGCCCAGACTGCCATCTTATTGGTCCAAAATCACACTACTGAACCAATACCTGAAATGCTGAATAATTAATAATTTGGTAATCTAAGGACACTCACTGTATTTTTGTTATATTGACATACCTTTTTATGTTTTATAGGTAAAGTGTGTGTGTGTGTGTGTGTGTGTGGTAAGGCTGAACAGTGGCATTCATCCATATAAAGGTCATACGCACTCCAACCACAAAATATGTATTTTAACCTCTCCACTCACACACATTCAGGCGGCCTGTGGCCATTCTCTCTGTATGGTTGTACACTCTTAACCCCTCTTCAGAGATAAACATCTGCCTGCTGTATTAGTGGCCTTATCACACAAAGACTTCAGGCTGAAGAGGAGGGAGTTAGTATCAACTCATCCAAGATGAATTCCACACATTCCAGTCAGGATAGGCCAAGAGCCAGTTCTTTCCCTCTCAATGCATTCACCACTTCCCACAGGGAAAA